>OY720453.1:38610371-38800371 GCA_963082715.1 Harpalus rubripes
AAAAAGACAACTTTATTTCTTCCGTAAGCAAAATAAAAAATTTACACTCATCGCAACTAAATTTCACAGAAAATAATAGAATAAAACCAAAAGAAAATAATTACAAATTTACGTAAGTAAAATCAGTTAAAAATTTTGTGCGTAAAAGTGAAACATCGCCCATTCTAATAATAAACACAGAAAACGATATTAATAAAATAAAATAATTTTTCATTTGAATATTAATAAATTATTTGTTGCGTAGCAAAAAATGAGTGTAAGTGTATATTATCAAAACGTTCGAGGTACTAAAACGAAACTTCATAATATCTATAACAAAATTTCAGCTAACGATTTCGATTTAATATTCCTTAGTGAAACATGGTTAAACCCTAGTGTGCTTAACTCGGAAATTTGTGATTGCAATAAATATTTTGTGTACCGAAGAGACAGATGTGATATAAATAAATTTCAGGGAGCTGCGTCTTAATTCTTGTTAAAAACAATTTAAAATCAGTCATGCAGTGTTAGTGGTCCTCAACAACAGTAGACATCTGGATAACTATATCACAGTCCAATTTTAAAGTGCATATGTGTTGTGTCTATATTACGCCCTCGACTTATTGTCTTGAAATCTATAAAGATCATCTCAACAAAATCTCTCTCCTCAGACTACAAAACCCCAGTGACTACTTTTTAATTATTGGCGACTATAACCTCCCCCAGCTAAATTGGTCCCCCAAACATAATTATTATGGACCAGTTACGTGTAACCGAAATATAATTTATTCAGAACTTATTAATTGCATAAATATGTACAATTTAAATGAATATAATGGGATTATGAATGCAAATAATAAAATTCAGGATCTAGTGATATGTTCTACTGATAGTGAGGTAAGTCTGAGTGACTCCCCTGTATCACAAATTGACTCTCATCACCCCCCTCTTGTGATTTGTGTAAATTCGATCTTTTTAAACAACTCCCGTACAATAACATTACACTTCACAATTTTGGTAAACGCAAGTACGAAGATTTAATATATAAACTCGCTGCCATTAAATGGAAAAATAAATTATCTAACATTGATTTTAATGCCAATATTAATATTTTTACAGTATTTTAAATAACTTAATTAATGACTACGTACCCACTAAAGTAATACAGGAAAATAATTTTCCCATTTGGTTCTCAAATTCAGTTAAGACATTAATTAAAGAAAAAAAATATATCACAAAAAATGGAAAGTATACGGAAGGCACTCAAATTATACTTCGTTCTCTATATTAAGGAATAGAGTCAAAGTACAAATAAAACAATATTTTCAATTATTTATATATAATACAGAACAAAATGTAAAAAATAATCCCAAATCTTTTTGGAGTTATACTAAGACCATTCGAAATAATAAAAGTAGAATCCGAAATGTCATCCGATATAATAATCGTGAGATTGATACTGGTCAAGAAGTTACTAATTTGTTTGCAGATTACTTTGAGTAAGTATTTGTATAATAATACGAGACAACTTAGCTGTAATAACAATATTCCCAATGTGGTTAATGTACATGATGTACATCTATCTTATAAATCAATTGTCCAATACTTATCTAATTTAGACATAAACAAAGGTCCTGGACCCGGTCAAATTCCAGCTAAATTTATTCGTTCATGTGTCCACTATCTTGCAGAACCACTATACATTCTATATAATCAATCACTTGAATCTGGTGTTTTCCCTGACTTATGGAAAACTTCATATATAATACCAATTCATAAATCAGGTGACATTAATGATGTAAATAATTACAGACCTATATCAATTTTATCAGCTTTCAGTAAAATTTTCGAAGCCCTCGTAATACAAACAATTAAAAACGATATTTATAACATAATTATTCCAGCAGAACGAATTTTGTCCCGGCAAATTAATCATAACAAACCTCGTACCTTTTGCTGAATATCTGAGTTCTAAAATGGATAAAAGAATCCAAGTTGACGTCATTTATACAGATTTCAGCAAGGCTTTTGATCAGGTTCATCACCTTTCACTTATTCACAAACTAGAAGCACTGGGAATACATGGTTCACTGTTACGTTGGATTCAGTCATACATAACAAAAAGGTCGCAGTTAGTTTATTGTAATGGTTTTAAGT
This sequence comes from Harpalus rubripes, assembly GCA_963082715.1. Lineage (NCBI taxonomy): Eukaryota > Metazoa > Arthropoda > Insecta > Coleoptera > Carabidae > Harpalus > Harpalus rubripes. The sequence goes on from OY720453.1 coordinate 38,612,508, forward strand.
CACGTTATAACTATGTTACTTCTTGGGTTCGCCGAGGGTCACATTTGGGTCCATTACTCTTCAATTTATTCATAAATGATATATCTACCTGCTTCAAAAGATCTAACTTTCTCTTATATGCAGACAACCTCAAGTTTTTTAAGACAATAACGAGCAATAGTGACAATATTCAACTGCAAAATTTGTTTTGCCCTGCTTCGCCATACATTAGCAACATATCCACTAACTCACTGTTACTGTAACCATTCATATTTGTAACAATAATCAGAAGAGCAATATCAAAACTGTTATAAGAAACACAATTTATGTGGCCGGCTACTAGAAACCTAATGAAATGATTGTATTATGCAAACATTTCTTATTAATTAGATATAATACAACGTAATATTTAATATTAAAACTACCTATTCAACCAGTGTCCCAAAACTGTTTCCTTCGAAAACCTCAAAAACTAATTTTTGAATTTTGAAAAAATTATTTTTGTTCCGTAATCAGGACATTAAGAACCATATGTCCTTTTAATATGTACCTGAAGTTATGGGACATCCTGTATAAACCATTCCCAAATTTAATAATACAAAAGAATTATTAAAAAGTATGTAAAACAACACAATAATTGTGAAAATAGTATAACATGTGGTCGAGGACCATGTGAGCAAAAAATAAAGGTTATGTCGCAAGTTAACAATGTAGAGTACATAAATTAGCAAATAAATGTAACAAAAATTACACTCACTGCGAGCAAGAAGCGTTTATAAATACTTAAAGCTACCTGGATACATGCAAAGGAAGTAAGCAGAATTTGGTTCCTTGTGCAACAATGTGGCAATCCTAGGTGCTGCGAATAGGTTATAGGTATTTCAAACTACTGGTATTGTGTGCAAATGTGTTTCAATATAGAGCTGGAAAGAAATGTGTATCAAAAACTGTGTTTTAAAATGTGCAAAGCACATTTGCGACGGTTATTATTTTAAATCACGTGTAAGTATTTTTAATAGTGTAAAAGAGTTAAACTACTGTATGTGTAAAAACGTGTGAATGCGTTGATTGCTGCACGAGAAGAGACAGAGAAATACTTATGAAGGTCCGGCGTGGCTAGCGAAGCCGAGAATCCGATTCAGCTACACAGATGTCGGTAGAGGTCCCAACATGGCCAAAAACGGAGTTTTTCAGGACTCTGGTAATAGACAAAGCTTGACCACTGGTCTGGTCAACACTCCTGGTGTGGTTCTAACTTGGGCTACTCTGACGATGTCGTCATCCCCAGCATGGACTTTGATGATACGATTTAGCTTCCTGTGAACTGAAGTGGGGGCAATTGGTCGTTCTTGATCACAACCAGCTGATTGGGTTTCAAGTTCGGTGTAGGACTTGTCCATTTTAACCGCTGTTGGAGCGTGTTGAGATATTCAGCGTGCCACCTTTTCCAATAATCCTGAGAGATTTTCTGTAACAACTTCCAACGACTGAGTAAAGTGGTTGATTCCAGCTAGTTGCGATCTGGTAAACAAACAGCAGTTTCAAGCATAATATCATGATTTGGTGTTAATGTGTGCATGTCATTAGGATCTGATGATAGTGGACATAAGGGTCTTGAGTTTAGAATAAAGTATTAAATTCCTCGAGTGTCAGAACTTGAGAGCCTACGACTCTAGATATCTGGAATTTCATTGATTTAACACCAGCTTGTTAAAGGCCGCCGGAGTAAGGAGCATAAGCTGGGTTAAAGTGCCGCTGAGTGCCATCAGCAGCAAGCCGATTAGACATATGCTCATTGTAATGAGTTGACGTGGTGAATTTTTGCAATTCACTAAAATAACTTTTAGTGCCAACAAAATTTGTGCCTAAATCACTGTAAATGTGAGACCATCGGCCACGTCTGGCTAAAAAACGTCGGAAAGCGAGAATGAATGCCTCAGTAGTTTAGATCCGATGCGATTTCAAGATGCAGTGTTTTAGTAGTAAAGCAAACAAAGAGGCATAAATATGCTTTCCTGGACTTAAAACCCCGTTTTTTGTATGGAGTAACATAGAAAGGGCCACCATAGTCGATTCCAACAACGTCGAAAGGTTTCAGTTGTTTGACTCGATGCTCGGGTAAATTACCCATTGGGGGATTTGGCGGAACAGGATGATAGCAAAAACATTTTATGCATTTTAAGGTACGACTGCGAATGATGCGGCGAGCGCATAAGATCCAAAATCGACGGCTCAAAATTGCTTGCAGAGTTCTGGGCGAAGGATGAAGATACTTTTTATGATGATAGTCAATCACCAGGTCGGTGTGGTCTGAAAATGGATTCCGAGATAGGCCCAGAATTTTGACAGCTTCCTTGTGTTGATTTTCATTTAAGAAGGAAAATTCTTGATGGTCTTCGGTCTATGTTGAAGCAAGCCTGGATGATTGCTTGTCTATTTACGAAGTTCGAGGCCAGCAGTGCCAAGAAGTTTAATGAGCTCTTGTTGGAGATCGAGAGCTTCAGCTAATGAATTGGCTCGTTATTATGTCGACAACATAGGTATCGGACTCGAGAATTTTTGCCGCTCATGGAAATTTTGATTCTTCATCAACAGCTAATTGATGTAAAGTCCGAATAGCCAGAAAGGGGGCACAAGTCGTGCCATATGTCACCGTGTTAAGAATGTAAGATTGCGGTGGCAAAGTTGGGTGAAAATTCCATAATATTTTTTGATGAATGCGATGTTCGTCGGACACAAGAATTTGACGATACATTTGTCTAATATCGCGGTGAATATAATTCGGTGGAGATGCGATCGCTGGATTATTGATATGAGATCTGTCTGAAGAGCAGGACCAGATAATAGATAGTCGTTGAGTGATTTATTTGTCGTAGTCTTTTTGGATCCATTGAAAACAACTCTGAATTTTGTTTTAGTATTAGTTTCACGTAGTACTCCGTGATGCGGTAAATAGAATCCTTCACATTTATGGTCAAGATCTCAAGGCAAAGGTGCCATATGATTTTGTTCTAAATAATCGCTCATGAATTTATAATATTCCATTTTTAGCTTGGGATCATTCAATAAACGGCGTTGTAAGACATTGAAACATTGCATGGCGTTAGCGTGAGAGTTACCTAATTCAGGAGGATATTCCTTAAATATAAGAGACACAATATAACGCCCAGAATCTAATCGTTTATGCTGAGATTCGAAAATATAATTGGCAAGGCGGTCTTCGTCAGACGCAACAGTGTTCTTAGGAATGTCTTTGAGTTCCCAGAATTTCGATAACGATGCAGATAGTGGATCTTGAACAGTTAGTAGAGTATTAACAGTTTTTGAAATTATTGTAGTTAGTCCTGAAACTATCCATCCCAAACATGTTTCTAGTGCGGTTGGGCCATTAGTAGTGATCTGCTTGTGGCCATTAAGTAGGTCAAAGTATAGATTAGCACCGATTAAAAGTTCGATAGGTGCCGGTGTGATGAAATCTGAATCCGCTAGTTGTAAGTTGCGGAATTGATGAAGCATGTTAGATGGAAGCTGCGTCTTTGGTACATTTTGAACGATCTGAGATGCGATTATTGCTGAGAGCATGTATCTTACAGACTCACAATGTGATGAACATATGTGGAGCGTTGTACTACCTCGAACAATATTTGTAGCGGCCGTGTTTCCAATTCCAGAGATTTGAATATCAGCGGAATGAGTAGCTAGATTCAAACGACGCGAATATTGTTCAGTTAAATAAGAAGATTCACTACCAATGTCTAAAACTGCGCGAACTGGTTGCCATGAACCGAAGAAATCTTGCACTTGAACGACTGCAGTTCGTAAAATAACTATAGGAATGGAAGAGTTGTGTGAAAGCAAAGAATTGCTTTCTGTAACTTTAGCATTGGGAGCTGAAGGACTGGCGGCGCTGCAATTATTTGAGTTATTTGTACGCGGCGTATCACTCATATTGGAGTGTTGATGTAAGTGTAACAGCGTGTGGTGGCGCTGATTGCATCTGCGACAATTTACGTGTGATTGGCAATTTTTTGTACTATGAAAAGCTGATAAACAATTGCGACAACAATTGCGAACAAGGTTGAGACGCTTAGGTGGTTCCATGGATTGGAAAGTATGACATTTGAATAAAGCGTGTGATTTAGCACAAGCGATGCATTTGACAGGATTCGAGGTCGCCGGGAAAGTTGAAGTTTTCTGTTACTTAGGTTTTGAATAACCCTGATTCGTTTACTGAAGAATTAGGTTTTGAATATCCCTGTTTGGGTCTTGATTCGTTTACTGAAGAATGGGTTTGTTGGACGCTCTGCCATTGTTGTGATTTTATGAAAATGTTTAGACAATCTTTCAACTCAGTAAGAGTTGGTAACTTATCTTTTGACAATGCGCGTTCAAAATTATTTCTAGTTTGTGTATCAAACTTCGTGATCATGATAGATGCTAATAATGGACTCCAGTCATCTATGGGTTTATAATTGGCTCGCAGAGCTTCAGTGTGCTCATTAATGGCGACTGCGAATTCTGTAGCATTGTTGTAAGTCATATGAATTGGCTTTTGCAGTTCTAATAATATTTGTATGCGAAGGGAAGATATTAATCTTTTCTGAGCATAACGATCCTTCAACCATTTAATGGCAACAGGATAGTTGTCGTCAGAGAGACTTAAGTTTTTAATCAAGGATAAAGGTTCCTTTTCTAAAACATATTTTAAGTATTGAAATTTTTGGGCACTGGAACTGTCGTTTTCATGAATGGAACTGTTGAAAAGATCATAAAATGAGTTCCAATTCGCAATATCGCCAGAGAAATGAGGCAAGTCTAATTTGGGAAGCCTTGCAAATGTATGCGAGTGAGAGGATACTTGAGAAGAAAACGTGATATTTGAGATTTCAGCATTTGATGGTTCGCAGAATGCCGGATTTTTAAATTGCGTTTTTGTTTTTCGTACAGAGGTGAAAAAGTCATCATATTCAATAAAAAATACGTCCTGTTTCTCAGCGTTAGTAGGGTGGGTCATAATTAGTACATGATAAGTTTTGAAATCGTTAATGTTTTCTGGAAGCATTTCATACTGTGTACGAGCTTCATTTAATTTTGCTGGATCCTTTTCCGCTTGAGCCATGAGACATTCCAAAATCTTGACGAGTCGTATGCAAAAATTGCGACATCAGCCATGATGAAGTGCTTGAATATATGATACACGCCAAAGGAAAATTGTGTAAAAAATAATGTAAGCAATTATCCTTTGGCCCGTCACATCCGGCTGGAAGGACTAATTTGCGGCGCAGGTCACTATTTCGAACTCTTGGTTAAAATAAGTGATACCGTGGAGCGCCTACTTGTGTTGTGTTGCGTGGATGTGAATGGCTGTATTGGCGGATTGAATAAACGTATTAGCGGTACAATAAAATTAGAAAATGCGTAGTTATATAATCGTTTAAAATATATTCTACGAAATAGAAAATATTCAACTAGGAGTTGACGGGTAAAACACTCTTCACCTGCAGCAGCGCTCTACAGGTCTTCACAAGAAGGGTGTGCTCTAGGAGTGAAAGGATCATAAAGGTTGGCCCATAAATATTGTATAGGAATGTGAAGTTACAATCCCAAACCTAACAACAGTAAAAGATAGAAGCAAATAACCAATAAAGCGAATGCGCAAAACTTCAATAAAATAATAAAAGTCTGTAAATAATGTGGTGCAAGTAGAAGTACAAATATGGATTAATAACTCACAAATGTGTGTGAAATAAGCGGATGAATCTGAGAGAGTCATGCACGGGTGTAGCGAATAAATATCAATTAAATTAACAATATAAATATAATGAGCATATAAATATTCCAAGTACACAAATTCCACAAAATGTATATGAAAAAATCACTAATAACTAAGCGTAACTATATGTGTGTAGAAAATATCTTAAATATAAACCATTCCCAAATTCAATAATACAAAAGAATTATTAAAAAGTGTGTAAAACAACAAAATCATTGTGAAAATAGTATAACATGTGGTCGAGGACCATGTGAGCAAAAAATAAAGGTTATGTTGCAATTACACTCACTGCGAGCAAGAAGCGTGTATAAATACTTAAAGCTACCTGGATACATGCAAAGGAAGTAAGCAGAATTTGGTTCCTTGTGCAACAATGTGGCAATCCTAGGTGCTGCGAATAGGTTACGGGTATTTCAAACTACTGGTATTGTGTGTAAATATGTTTCAATATAGAGCTGGAAAGAAATGTGTATCAAAAACTGTGTTTTAAAATGTGCAAATCACGTGTAAGTATTTTTAATAGCGTAAAAGATTTAAACTACACTGGTTAACTAACTATTAAGTTTACAAAATGAAACTAGAGCAGCAATGACTCTAAAAAATCACAAAACTTGTGAGAAAAAACAGCTGGTCAAATGCCGAAAACTGTATGTGTAAAAACGTGTGAATGCGTTGATTGCTAGACGAGAATAGAAAGAGAAATACTTATGAAGGTCCGGCGTGGCTAGCGAAGCCGAGAAGCCGATTCAGCTAGACAGATGTTGGCAGAGGTCCCAACACAACTAATTTGTTTGTTTTATCATTTATATGTTTAAGAAAGAGATAGTTAATGTTCTCTCATAATTATATAGCACTTTATATTATTTTTTCACTAACTTTATTTTGAAACTTGTACTGGGATATGATTTGTGAACTAAGTATGTATTATCTATTAATCCATAGAAACCTGTAATTGGTATGTTGTATACTGTTGGTTTCTTTCTTATAAATAAATTATATTTTGGCTAAAATAGATATACCGGAAGTGATACTTTACTTGAAGCCCTCTACAAATTTTCGTATATACATACATACATTAAATCACGCATTTCCCACTTAGTGGGTTAGCACAAACCAGAACAATAATAATAATAATAATAATAAAAATAATAATAATAATAATAATTACATCAACCTGACACCATACAACAAATATTCCTTTGTTAACATATTAAGATGACAGATTTTTGGTAACGAAATACCGCAATACAGATTTTCGTAATAAAATATATTATAATATATTCTAAAACTTTTCAAATTTCGTATTTAAGATTTTTATGAATGTAAACGACATATTAGATTTTTTCTAAAATTGATAAACCGGAAGTAATACTTTACTTGAAGCTCTCAACAGATTTTTGTGAAAAATATAATAGGATATGTTCCAAAACTTGTCATATTTAGTATTTAAGACTTTTATATAAAGGGACTTTTGTAGTAATGAGAACGATATACTAGATGTTTTCTAAAATTCATAATATAGTTTACAAGAAGCTAAAAACAGATATTTTTGAAAAAATATATTAAAACATGATTCAAAACTTCTCAAATTTGGTATTTAAAACTTGTGTATAATTTGAAACAACATTAGATTTTGATTGTACCTATATGATAAACCAGAAGTGGTACTTCATTTGGAGCTCTGAACAGATTTTCGAGAAGAAACAGTATGAAACATAATCCAAAATTTTGTATTACAGACTTTTCTATTTATTGGAACAACAAATTAGATTTTGTTTATAAACGATCAACTGGAAGTGATACTTTAATTAAAGCTCATTGCTATTTCAAACATGGAATTGAAGGGAGGTTATGTGTTGGCCACATCAGATTTTTTAATATTTAAGACTGACAATGTTACTTTTGTTACAATAAAATAAATTATTAGTTTCTGACTTCTAACCGATTTTAAGAATTTGTTAATTTAGGATTAATGTAAAGAATTCTATTATCTTAATTTACATTAAAACACGTTTGACCTTGAAAATTTTGAATCCATCGATATATGTCCCGTATTGTGAAACTATAAATCTAGCTATACTAGTGAAGACAAATATTATATTTTCTTGCAGAACGCCGTAGTAATGTAAAGCTCAAAGTTTCCCTTCCTGTCATTCCGAATCAGCAATGTAACGACATATACGGTAAGTTAGGTCAACAAATCAAGGGCAGTCAGTTATGTGCTGGAGGAGAACGCGGGCAAGATACTTGTAGCGGAGACACTGGAGGACCCGTTATGACACCCAAACTGGATTCGGTACCTCTGCAGTGGTACGCAGAGGGCATTGTCAGTTACGGACCATCACCTTGTGGATTACAGGGCTTTCCTGGCGTACATACCAGAGTTGGGAGTTATATTAATTGGATATTAGATAATATGGAATAAATCGTTCATTACTTACATAGTAATATAGATGTATAATTAAAAATGTTAATAAATACGTTTACCTACACCTATTAATTACATATTCGTATCTTAGCAAATAATTGTAAGGTTAATCCACTTACCTGTAAGGATGGTTGATCGTAATTTTCCAAGCTTGTCCTCCGATATAATATATAATTATGTTGTAAACTCTTATTCACGAAAGATGACTATTCAAGGTAATTTGTGAGCCGTCTGATATAATAACTTGCAGATAACTTCATTGCATTTCGTATGCGTAGGCGTGCAACATGAAATATTTATGGACACATTTTAACTGAAAAAATAAAAGTAATTCATTTGAAAATTATCTTTCTTTCTAAATAATGTCTTTTTGAAAGTTTTATGTTCTTCACTTAAATTTTTGCAAAATACAAAGACATAGATTTAACGTATAAACCAAGGAATAATAATTTGATTCAAACGTCAACACCACTGGGTAAATATTAGCACAGAGGACAGTGCAGTAGATAATTATGTATCTGTAAATCTACGACATATGTCATTATTATTTATAGTGTGTTAGAAAGTAATGCCACTATTTACGTATATCTGTCAAACCACATAAATTAAATACACATAGGTCAAATAATCTTTCTCTTTCTAATACAAAAGATTGCTAAGCTCATTTTTCATGAATAATAGTTTAGTATCGCGTTATGTTATACCCATCGACATATTTGAAAACTATGTAAACAAAAAACACCCGATGTAACGCCTAGGGTCTGTTTCTCAAAAAATACTAGTTTACAAGTTACAAGTTACTAGTTACAAGTTACTAGTTACAAGTGAATTTTTTAATAGTACTAGTAAATTGTGTTTCTGTAAAGTATTTTACTACTAGTAGTTTACAAGTTACTAGTTCACAAGCTAATAGTTACAAGTGCAATTTTATTAGTCAAGTAAAATAGTGTTTCTGAAACATTTTCAATAGTCTAGTAGTTTTTTTAATAAATACTAGTATTTAAACCAATATTTTTACCTTCCGTCACCTTTAGGTAAGGAAGGTATTGTCTTTGGTCAAAAAATTCGATGATGAGTTTTTAATCAATAAGCACGTTTTAGGGTCCCTAGAATACGAATTTACTATTTTTACGATGATGTCTGTATGTGTGTGTGTGTGTGTGTGTGTGTGTGTGTGTGTGTGTGGATGTGTGTGTGGATGTGTGTGTGTGTGTGTAATAAAATTTTCGTCTGCGATAACTCTAATACTACAGTTACAAAAATTATAATTTTTTCGTGTACTTCTTCGTTACATCCATATGAAGAGCTGATTAGATTTTGGTTACAATTGGTCAACCGGAAGTACCATCATTTGAAGATTTTAACAGTTTTTCTTGAAAAAACTATGTTAAATATAATTTTTTCACAATTGATGTTATTATAAATATTAAAGTATATTTTATTCTCTGTACGATTTGACTGCATTTTATACTTAATATTAAATGGATATAGAGTTAAAAAATTATAAAGAAATTAAATTTCATAAAGTAGCCATAGCTATGAAAACAGCTACTATATTAAGAAAATTCTGATTGAAAGATGTCAGTGTCAAGTGAAATTGACATAGTGTGTTTGTCTTACAATTTTTACTGGAAATATAGGATCTTCTGCTTTCTGTATGGAATTTGTATAAAATACATACAACTGCTTTAAGGTAATGTACAAGAAATAATAATAATAATAAATCTTTTATTTCTGCAGATACATTACACTTTATATAGAAAACGTCACAAAATAATAATTTTCTGTATGAAATTTGCATAAAATACATGCAACTGCGGGAAGGTAATGTACAAGAAATAGAATATTTAATTTAGCAAGGAACTTTCCGTATGAAATTTGTACAAAATACATAGAACTGACGGAAGGTAATGTGCTGGCCACATCAGATTTTTTTTATATCAAGTGATTTTATTTTCTAAATGATGTTGACATTTTCAAGTGTTTTAATTTGAAATTAAATTATTTTTCAATAAAAATGTCTACACTGGATGCGAAATTAACTATTTTGAGGATGATTCGAAATCGAAATGCTAAAGGTATTCTATTTGGAGCATTTTCTAAATAAATTGTCTAAAGCAGTTAAATTCAATGAATGGATAAAAGTCTGTCAAACTTGTCACGCTTCGGGTTGAGTAGACAAAACAAAGACTAGAAATATATCAGACAGGGTCACATTTTGGTTAAACTTAAAACAGTTAATTGTTAATGCATGGTTTCTGTTCATATCTAGCTGAAGAATAAGTCCCAATCAATTAATTCATGTTTCTAACTTATTTGCCATGAGTAACCTCTCTTTCATATGGGGTTTCTACATGGATAGAATTTGTTCTTGTTTTAATTAGTTTTTGACATCGCACTACTTCATCACTAGACTCAGAGTCACTAGACCACATTATTATATATTTAAAATAATCTATTAACACTAAACAACGTCAGACACTACATGAATCTGAATTAACATTAACAAAGAACCATTGAATTACATACAAAAAAGAAAAAAAACACGAACTGTCAAATAATACTAGTAAAATTTATATTCAAAATTTACAAGACTTTTGACACTTGTAGCTTTTCTCTAGTAAATTACTATAGTCTGACAGACAACTCAAATATTTTGAGAAACAAAATACCATTTTTTGTCAAATACACTAGTAAATACTAGTTCCCAACTTGTAACTAGTATTTTACACTTGTATATTTCAGAAACAAAAACTAGTAAACTTCAGTCCCTACACTAGTAATACTAGTCCCGTATTTTTTGAGAAACAGGCCCCTGAAGCGAGCGCTCAATTTTCTGCCCTTATATATTGTGTGTGTGATTTAGTCAAAAATAAAATATTTCAAGAATAATGAATGTATAAATTTTAAAAATATAAATGAAAATATTTATATGTATTTAAATTACATGAGTCTAACTTTTCCAGCTTTTTCTTTTGCAAAGTCATCAATTATATCATCATAATTAATTAATTTTGTTTCTTCATGCTCAATTGATAATATTTCCAAATCTATGAGCCTTTCTTGAGACATTGACGAACGTAAATAATTTTTAATTAGTTTCAACTTCAACAAAATGAACGTTCACCTGTAGCGACAGTATTAAAATCAATATTTTATGACAAAAATGCGTATGTACGCTCTAAAAGCGTAGAATTGCCCCTTCTACTAGGCTTTATGATGCGAGATGCGAGCATAAGCAATAACTACAGAAACAGACAATCTGAAAATACAATGTTGCATTAAATTAAAATATATTACTGAGTAACAATATAATTATTCTATTGAACTGCTCAAAATAAAATGTATAATAATTAAATGTTAATTAAATCGCGCTCCTCACAAAATACGGCAACCCTAATCATACGTAGGTACTTTTAATATAAATAAATATGCAATGTCTATTCATTATTTACTTTTCTATTTCTTTATTTCTATATAACAGTAAAATCGATAATTGTGAAAGTTTTGAGAAGAACGTGATCATAAAATGATTAGAATAAACTACGGCATATTAAAGAAAATGCAACACCGAAGATAATGTAATATAATAACAGTACATAACATAATTTACTCATTCTGACACTTCAGATATTTCGTACTTAGTAATAGATAGTATGTAATAAATTTTTGATTAAAATATAAGAAAATATTACCAATAATTATTAAAAAATACAATGATACATTGAAATGAAAAAAAAAAAAATTATAATTTTATTTTTAAAAAATCTGATGTGGCCAGCACATTACCTTCCGTCAGTTCTATGTATTTTGTACAAATTTCATACGGAAAGTTCCTTGCTAAATATTCTATTTCTTGTACATTACCTTCCGGCAGCTGCATGTCATGTATGCAAATTTCATACAGAAAATTTATGTCTTAAATTATTTGTGACGTTTTCTATATACAGTGTAATGTATCTGCGGAAATAAAAGATTTATTATTATTATTTCTTGTACATTACCTTAAAGCAGTTGTATGTATTTTATACAAATTCCATACAGAAAGCAAAAGATCCTATATTTCAGTAAAATTATAAGACAAACACACTATGTTAATTTCACTTGACACTGACATCTTTCAATCAGAATTTTCTTAATATAGTAGCTGTTTTCATAGCTATAGCTACTTTATGAAATTTAATTTCTTTATAATTTTTTAACTCTATATCCATTTAATATTAAGTATAAAATGCAGTCAAATCGTATAGAGAATAAAATATTCTTTAATATTTATAATAACATTAAATGTGAAAAAATGATATTTAACATAGTTTTTTCAAGAAAAACTGTTAAAATCTTCAAATGATGGTACTTCCGGTTGACCAATTGTAACCAAAATCTAATCAGCTCTTCATATGGATGTAACGAAGAAGTATACGAAAAAATTATAATTTTTGAAACTGTAGTATTAGAGTTATCGCAGACGAAAATTTTGTTACACACACACACACACACACACACATCCACACACACACACACACATACAGACATCATCGTAAAAATAGTAAATTCGTATTCTAGGGACCCTAAAACGTGCTTATTGATTGAAAACTCATCATCGAATTTTTTGACCAAAGACAATACCTTCCTTACCTAAAGGTGACGGAAGGTAAAATGGGTACAGTCCATAAATGAAAGGGGCGTCAGTCGACCCTTTCGACCCCCCCCCCTGTGGGCGCCTATGTGCAGAGTTAGTAGAATTCTCGAAGAAATAAACAAATTAGGAAAATTTTCTTTCAAAGGATGTTTATCTATATAATTTAAAACATCTAAAGGTGTCATTTCGCCGCTTAAAATATTTCTTATAAATAAAAGTTCATTATACAAATTTAAAGGTTCAATATCATCTGTTAAATGAACATGCAGATCTTGACAATTTTTAAAAAATCGTCCGATTCTTTCTTAACAAGGCATGGTGTTATATTTAAGAACTCAAAAATATTGCTGTGATTTTCCAGTTGTGAAAAACGTTCCTCAATTGAATTGATAGAGACATCAATAATTACAATGAAAAATTCAATTTCAAATTTCTTTAGATGATCTTCTATAGATGTATCTCTGCCCTCATACGTAAATTGTTTTAATTTGCGACGATTTCTAATCGGACGTATTTGTTCAAATTCTGTTTCAATTTCCAATTCTGTCACAAATTCTTTTGCTGAACATAGCATTTGTTTAAAACCGCTTAAACGATAATCTTTCAAAAAAGAATAAATGTTTCTCAAAATTTTGACACATTCTGATAAAATTAAAATGTTTATTTTCTAATATTTTTGATCCTATGTTAATTTGCGACAGAATATCATGCCAAACTATAACATTACAAATAAACTTAAATTTTGTCGGCCAAACATTTGCTTTTATATTTAGTATCACAATCTGTATGTTCATTTAAGAAAAGTTCTGTCAGTGCATCGTATATTTCATCAATTTGATACCTGAGTGGTTTAATAGCTTCTATACGGCTTTCCCATCGCGTTGCACAAACGTTTTTTTAAAGCTGAAGAACTAATATGAGATTTTAGTATACTCCATCTTTGAGTTGAACTGGAAAAAAATACAAATAATTCTTGAATTATTCAAAAAATTTATAATCTCTCCAGATTTTTTTACAGCATCATTAACAACACGCCTCAGTGAATGACATACGCAAGGGACAAAAAAAGCTTTAGGGTTTTGGTTTAAAATTCATCTTTGTACTCCAGAATGAATATCTTTCATATTCGCCCCGTTATCATAACCCTAACCTCTCATATTGGAAATCTGAAGACCTAATGCAACAAGTTCATCTAATATTGTATCAGTTAATTTAGCTCCTGTTGTACTTTCGATTGACAAAAATTTAATAAAATATTCATTAAGTGCAAATTGTAAATTTTTATTTCTAGTCACAGAACGAATTACGACGAATATTTGTTCACATCTGCTTATATCTGGAGTACAATCTAAAAATATGCTATAATACTTAGCATCTTTGATTTTATAGATAACAGTATTTTGTACTTTATCACCCAGAAGTTTAATTATACTGTTTTGTACCGTTTTACTCATGTAATGCACGTTGGCTGAATTTCACTTGTCACAGAATCAAAATTAGCTAATAATTTCATCAATTTAAAAAAATGTCCATTGTTGTGCTGTTATAAATTATCAGGACTTCCTCTTAAAGCTAAAATTTGTTAATCACATAATTGAATGACACTAATAATTCGTCCCAGAATTTCATACCAATATTGCTGTTCAAGATTCATTAATCTTTGATTTTCTTGATCTACATACACTCACACATACACACACATACACACACATATACACACACTCACATACTCACTCACATGCACACACATATACACATTACACACATATATACACATTACATACATATACACACATATACACGCATATCCACGCATATACACACATACACTCACACACAAATAAATAAATATATCTTTACGGCATATTACCCATTGCTGGGTGTGCCAATCTGCGTTGTATACAGATTTCGGTAATTATGATGAGATATATATATATATATATATATATATATATATATATATATATATATATATATATATATATATATATGTACCGTGTGGGCGTTTACTAGGCGTCACGTCACCGACACTCATTGCTGGCGTGGACAGTTCACCACGGGGATCCCTCACACATACACACACATGTACACACATTTACACACACATATGTACACACACATGTACACACACTTGTACACACACAACATACACACACATACACACGCACATACAACCACATACACACACATACACACACGCACATACACACACATACATACATGCACACACATATATACACACATACACACACATAAAACATCTACACACACATACACATATACCCACATATACACATATGCACATACACACATATACACATACACACATACACACATACATACATACACACATACACACTTCCAAATTATATGATCAACCACCCGAAATTATCAATAGACTCTTTCATAGATCGCTAACGTAAGCAGGAACCTCGTATTTAAAGCAGAACTGCAGTATTCAGTCAGAGTTGCTGTCGAATCTTGATCGTGTAAAGATCTATGTAATCTTGGCTTTTGTACATTTGGGTGTTACAATAAAATATTAAATTTTTTGAAAACATTATTTTTGAATAATATAATAAATTTGGCGCAGTCGGTAGGATTTGCCAGAAATTGTTTGCATCGTGCACTACAATTTCAGTTTTAACTGTTATCTGGCATTCCATAAAATAACACAAAATAATAATCGGTCACTGTTGCATCACATATTGATGAAATAGTGTAAACCAATATTCATCGTAACAAAACACTCAACGAATTGTACCCCGAGAAATCCAGTGCATCGAGCACCAAGGGGCCAACAGTCTACGAGTAGTACGAGCATCCCCAAAGCCACCATCTCCAGCAACCTCCTCGCACTACATCGAGTTTTCCTGATTCGTCTGAGAACACATCGAACGACAACGGTTACAACTCCATCGTCACTACAAGAATTTCACCCAGATATCTCATACCATTGCTAATGATGTTCTACTTCTTACTGTAAGTACAACGCAAATCTATATTTAAAGTATTAGAAAGCAATAAAAAATATACATCTTTTCAAAATTGAAATTTCTATTTAACAATCCAGAATGGCAGAATTAAGGAAAGAATATATCAACATAATTCCCGACTTCACAGGGGAACGGTAAACTTTTACCTCGTTTTCTTGAAGTAGCTGAAAAGCTAGTAAATAACTTCTATAATGTTGAAAATATAAATGACTTCAGAAATGAATATCTTATGTCAAGTATTCTAAGCAAAATAAAGGGTGATGCAGCGGTAAAAATTGCGAGTTATAGCTTTGCAACTTGGGCTGATATAAAGAAGGCCTTAATCACGACATACTCCGATAAACGGGATTATTTAACTCTAATAATCGAAATGGCAAATTGCAAGCAAGGCAACGAAAACGCATTCGAATTTTACGAAAAAATCGTAGAATTACTAAACCTCCAAATAACTAACATATATCTACTCACGCCCAAGGCGGCGAACAGCAAATGCTAAGTGAAATGTCACGCAAATTAGCTTTACGCGTATTGTTACAAGGTTTAAAAGACCCTGTATGTTCGCTTATACGGACAAAGAATGCAAAAGATATTAATGAAGCGTTGTGCATGTTAACAAACGACTTCCAAAACGAAACAAGTAAACAAAAAAATATTGCGAAACCGGATTACAAAAATAAACAATATAAACCAAATTTTGCTCAACAACAGAACTTCCAAACTAAATTCACACGACCAATTTATAATAATAGTAATTCTAATAACTATCAACAAACGAACCCTCAACCACTGGTGTTCAGACCAAATCGAAACTAAAACTATTACCAAAATTCAAACAACTTCCCCAGGCTTAATAATACCAATAATTACAAGCCAACACCCATGAGTATTTCCACAAGAAATACATACCAACCTCGCCCTGGTCCATCGCGTCAAAATTATAGACCGCGACAACCAGTTATACCCGAAGAACTGTACAATACAGAAACGGAACAAAACATGGATAACGAAACTTTTTTAGGCGACATAGCCTCGGAACAAGAATAGAATTTATGAACTTGAACGACATAACTAGATTGCCGTACGTAATTATAAATGACCTAAAATGCTTAATCGATACTGGATCAACGAAGTCTTTCATAAAAATCTGATGTGGCCAGCACATTACCTTCCGTCAGTTCTATGTATTTTGTACAAATTTCATACGGAAAGTTCCTTGCTAAATTAAATATTCTATTTCTTGTACATTACCTTCCCGCAGTTGCATGTATTTTATGCAAATTTCATACAGAAAATTATTATTTTGTGACGTTTTCTACATACAGTGTAATGTATCTGCAGAAATAAAAGATTTATTATTATTATTATTATTATTTCTTGTACATTACCTTAAAGCAGTTGTATGTATTTTATACAAATTCCATACAGAAAGCAAAAGATCCTATATTTCCAGTAAAAATTGTAAGACAAACACACTATGTCAATTTCACTTGACACTGACATCTTTCAATCAGAATTTTCTTAATATAGTAGCTGTTTTCATAGCTATGGCTACTTTATGAAATTTAATTTCTTTATAATTTTTTAACTCTATATCCATTTAAATTAAGTATAAAATGCAGTCAAATCGTACAGAGAATAAAATATACTTTAATATTTATAATAACATCAAATGTGAAAAAATTATATTTAACATAGTTTTTTCAAGAAAAACTGTTAAAATCTTCAAATGATGGTACTTCCGGTTGACCAATTGTAACCAAAATCTAATCAGCTCTTCATATGGATGTAACGAAGAAGTACACGAAAAAATTATAATTTTTGTAACTGTAGTATTAGAGTTATCGCAGACGAAAATTTTGTTACACACACACACACACATCCACACACACATCCACACACACACACACACACACACACATACAGACATCATCGTAAAAATAGTAAATTCGTATTCTAGGGACCCTAAAACGTGCTTATTGATTAAAAACTCATCATCGAATTTTTTGACCAAAGACAATACCTTCCTTACCTAAAGGTGACGGAAGGTAAAAATCAATGCCGCAAATAAACACTTCTCTGAAAATATACAAACCGAAAAATTCATGGTCAGTTCTGCACACGGCATATCGGAAAGAAATAAAATCACTTCTATGAATTACTATCGCGAATCCTTGAAGCTTTATTTATTTAACTTTCATGAGCAATTCGATATACTTCTAGGACTCGATAATCTTACAAAGTTGCAAGCGCATATCGACATATCAAACAACGTAATTCATTCAAAAAACAATACACTGCAATTGAAATATTTTAATGACTGAACAAAAGAAAAGAAGCCTATTCAAATCGAAGCAAATAGTAGTAAAATAATTAAAATACAAAATAAAACACTGAAAGAAGGTGATATTTACATACCCGAAATACAAGTAAATGACTTAATTATACCAGAAGGTATAGCCAAAATAGAAGACCACACATTCTATTATCTAACTATAAACGAAACAAATATAAAGCAAGAAATAAAAGAACAAATTAAATTCCCCCTTAATCTATTAAACAATTATAACTGTACTTCTCAATTAAACGAAGATTATACAGATTTGAGCCAAATTACAACAAATCATTTAAATAAAGAAGAAAAGGACCAACTTTTATAATTAATAAAGAAATACAAAGATTTAAATAACAACCTTACTTTCATAAATAAAATTAAACATTGTATAAACACAAAAAACGAATTACCCATTCACTCAAAATCGTATCGTAACCCCGAAATACATAAAAAAGAAATTCAATCACAAATTAGAAAAGTGTTAAATGACGGAATAATAAGGCACAGCTATTCACCTTGGTCGGCACCAATCTGGATAGTTCCTAAAAAGGTAGATGCTTCGGGAAAGAAAAAATGGAGATTAGTCATAGATTATAGAAAACTGAACAAAAACACAATAGATGACAAATACCCAATCGCAAACATAACGGATTTGCTTGATAAATTACGTAAATGCCAATATTTCACGACATTAGACCTCGCATCGGGATTCCATCAAATAGAGATGAATAAAGAAGACATTCTTAAAACTGCTTTTAATATTGACAACGGGCATTACGAGTTCGTCAAAATGCCATTCGGCTTGAAAAATGCACCCAAGTACATTTCAGCGAGTAATGGATAACGTATTGAGAGAATTAATCGGTAAAATTTGTCTAGTGTATTTAGACGACATAATTATATTTAGTACAAGCTTAAGGAACACTTAGAAAATATAAAAAAAGGTATTTGACAAATTAAAAGAAGAAAATTTAAAAATACAGGTAGATAAGTCAGAATTCTTAAAAAAAGAAGTGGCATATCTCGGACATATAGTCACTTATAAAGGTGTAAGACCTAACCCTGATAAAATAAAAGCTATCCTAGAATACCCGATACCAAAAATTACAAAACAAATCAAAGGTTTTCTTGGGTTACTCGGTTATTATAAGAGATTTATAAAGAATTTTGCTGCCTTAACAAAACCCTTAACAAAATGTCTGAAAAAGGATGCAAAAATTGATATTGAAAATGAGGAATACAAAAAATGTTTCAATAATTGTAAACAATTATTAGTAAACGAACCAATACGACAATATCCAAATTTTGAAAAGCCATTTATATTGACAACAGACGCTAGTAATATTACAATAGGAGCCATACTGTCTCAGGGTATAATAGGAACAGACTTGCCAGTAGCTTATGCTAGTCGCACTTTAAACGAATCCGAGCAAAATTATTCTACGATCGAGAAGGAACTACTAGCCATCGTTTGGGCCGTGAAATATTTTCGACCATATCTGTATGGAAGAAAGTTTACTATCGTAACTGATCACAAACCACTGCAATGGCTGTTTTCCCTAAAAGAGCCGAATTAAAAATTGTTAAGATGGCGATTAAAGTTAGAAGAATACGAATACGAAGTTCAATATAAAAAAGGAAGTTTAAATAAAAATGCAGACGCACTAAGTCGCATTAAAACCACAGACAACGAAATTTTAGAAATTAAAGATGACCTGTTTAACTGCAGAAGTAATATGGTTCACTGCATTAGCAAAGACTTAGAAATGAGTGCAGGGATTGCAAAACAGTTTAGGAATAAATTTGGAAGAATAAACGAATTAATTAATCAAAGCCCCGAAATTTATAAACCATTATTTCTAATACATGAAAATAAATTTATAATTTATTTAATAACAAAGAATAATTATTACGAGAAACCTAAATTAACAGATTTGGAAAAAGCTTTATATAATCTACAATTTTACTTACAAAATAACATTAAAGAATTATGCATGCCGAAACTCGGTTGCGGTCTATATAAATTGGATTATGGAAAAGTAAAAGAAACAATTACAAAAATATTCTACGCTACAGAGATAAAAATCAAAATCTACATAAAACCAAAATCAGAAATCGATTTAAATATAAACGAGACGGAAGATATCGGTCCAGGTACAAAACAATTCTTCGAAATCATGGATAAGTTCAATAAATCACAAGAGAAGAATGATGACACTGAATCTTTAATAGTAGAATATGACAAAAGTGAAAACACAAGCGAAAATGAAACAATTAATTCCAGTCATGAAAACCCAGTAAGTGGAATACCCATCTCTGAGTCTGCAATAAATATTGGAGACAACCAAAGTCAAAGATTATTTAACAACAAAAAGCAAAGAATTACCGTCGAAATTACGGACGCAAATAATCGAGAAGAACTTATATCATTTATAAAAGAACATGTTGTACCAAATGTAAAATACTATTGTTATTTTGATGATACCCTATATGAATTATGTAGCGTCATACTTCAAGAAATATTTAAAAATGACAAAATAAACTTTGTTAAATGCAATTCAAAATTATTAGATATAGAAATTCCTGATGAACAGCAAGAACTAATTAAGAATCATCACGAAGGGAAAAGCAACCATAGAGGCATCACGGAAATAATTAATAGAATAAAAAATAAATATTATTGGCCAAACCAAGCGAAAGATATACAAAAATATATTAATAATTGCGAAACCTGTTTAATATGTAAATACGAGCGAAATCCCATGAAACCAGAAATGAATATAACACCTACAACTTGTTGACCGTTCCAGATTATCCACATCGATACATTTTCACTAGAAAAAACTAAATTTATAACAATAGTAGATAGTTTTTCAAAATATGGCCAAATTTATAAGCTAAAAACAATGAACTCAATTGAAATAGTTAACAAATTATTAAAGTATTTTTCACATCACGGGATTCCCCAACAAATTACAAGTGACAATGGCGGAGATTTTAAAAATAAAATATTGCAAGAAATGTTACAATTACATAAAATAAAAATTCACTTCACATGCGTCGATAACCCCACATCAAACGTAATCGTCGAAAGATTCCATTCGACCATAATCGAACACATGAGAATACTAAACACTCGAAACGAATTTAAAAATAACGATTTAAACAATAAAGTAAGATATCCGGTCATAGCCTATAATGACACGATACATTCCGCGACAAACCTTAAACCTATTGAAATAATAAACGGTCACTTTGAAAACAACGAAAATTTTAATTTCGATCTAAATAAACAAATAAGCTAAAACTACGTACAGAATCATAAACAAAAAATGTTAATACTTTATAACCAAATAAATGAGAAACTAAACAACACAAAAGAAAAAATAGCTGAAAAAGTGAATAGAGATAAAGAGCAAATACACGAATTACCGGGAAACGTTTTAATAAAAAAGAATCCTAGACATTCTGGCAAAATAAAGAAACCTAAATACGAAACATCTAAAATTAAAAAGTTTAACGATAATCTAAAAACTATTAAAACTAATAACGATCAAAAATTTCACATACGAAAATTAAAAAGGCCGCGTAAATTTACTAACCCTACTGTTGCAGGTTCACCATCCTGTTCGAGTCAGGATCTGCTTTCGAAATAAGAAACATTACAAATAATCCAGGTATATTACAAATAGACTTGGGATATGCCAAGCTACAGAAAGCTACTTATCTAATGTATTATAATTATAATCTAGAACCCTTACAAGACGAATTCAATAATCTTTTAAAACAATATTAATAAAAATAAAAGAAACAGAAAATAATAATAAAATATTATTATACATTTTTAAACAAATTAATTTTAAATTATCACATATATTTGCCAGAGACTTCAACTCGAAAAGAAGTAAACGAGGGTTGATTGATGGACTAGGCTCAATTGTAAAGCAAATAACAGGCAATTTGGATGCATCAGACGGAGAAAAATACAATAAAATAATAGAACAATTAAGTAATAACCAAATTAAAATGGAAGATCAAATAAAACAAAATTACAACCTGAATATCGAGATAATTAAACAATTTAATGAAAGTCTAGAAATAATAAAACACAATGAATTCAGGCTGAATAGTAGAATACAACAAATTGATTTATTTATTTCCAAACAAATTCAATGGAGAAAGACTCTCTTCATAAAAGATATTTTAAATCAAATAACAATTTTGTCAAATAATATATTAAACATTTTAGAGTGTAATAAAAACAGAAGATTTACTAGACAGCCTAGCGATCTTATACGAACATTATAGAGAACAATTACCAACCATCAACCAAACCCTCTGCGAAATCACTGAAACTCTTTGAAAGCCTTATTCAAACAGATTGCCATATTGTCGATAACCAAATTCACTATTTTCTAAAAATCCCCCTTAATTTCGAAACAACCTTCAAATTATTTCATGTGTTACCCATCCCAACATATTTTCAAGATAGATATGTTACTGTACTCTTGCAGGAAATTTATGTATTACAAAATAAGAATATTGTAGAAATTATAGATAAACTCTGTATTCCCTTAGATAATAAGATGTATTATTGTAATACGAAAACAAAATATACTAACATAGATTGTTATAAGAATTTAATATTAGACATTAAGAACAAAACTAATTGTAATTATATCAACCTAGCCATTGACGAAAATCACATAGAATTAATTATAGATGTTAACCAATATTTACTGGTATTTAATGAAATCGATGAAATTAAGATAGAATGTTATGATCATGAACGAATATTAAATATTAAAGGAATTTACCTTTTCGACCAAAAAGATTGTATTGTCACCTATAGGAACCAGCAATTAAAGAATAAAAATTATATTTATGGAAGTCCTATTATATTCGAAAATTTCAAATTACAAATGAAAATAGAACAAAATTTAAATGGAAGTCTCAAATTAGAAAATATGAAAACCATAATATAAATTATAAACCTTTTCAAAATATAACTCCCGTAGACAAAAACGAGTTGAACAATCATAACATTATTATTTATATTATATTAGTTAAGAAAAAGTGCAAGATCAGTGCAGTGTTTAAAGGAAAACCAGTGTCAGAAGATGAGGGAGGAATTATATGATCAACCACCCGAAATTATCAATAGACTCGTATTTAAGGCAGAACTGCAGTATGCAGTCAGAGTTGCTGTCGAATCTTGATCGTGTAAAGATCTATGTAATCTTGGCTTTTGTACATTTGTATGTTATAATAAAATATTAAATTTTTTAAAAACATTATTTTTGAATAAAATAATAAAATTTACACACCTACACACATACACACATACGCACACACATACACATACACGTACACGTACACGTACACGTACACGTACACATACACATACACATACACGTACACATACACATACACATACACATACACATACACATACACATACACATACACATACACATACACATACACATACACATACACATACACATACACATACACATACACATACACATACACATACACATACACATACACATACACATACACATACACATACACATACACATACACATACACATACACATACACATACACATACACATACACATGCACATGCATTGAAAATATTTTAGCTGAAAAAAGCATGCCGGAAAACCCCTAGATACCAAATTTCGTGAAATAATATTAAATAGTTTATAAAATAACGTATAGCTTAAGCTTGTCCTGTAACACTCAGAATCGGCTAAATAAATCTGTAAGACTTACAGATCTGAAAATCTGTAATAAATTGACAAAACGCATCTATTTTTAATATAAAATTGTATATAGGAGTGGTAGTTTTCGTTGCTATTTTGTTAATTATTTCCATATTTACAGATCTGTATGACTTACAGTTTTGTTCAGAATAGAATCATTAAGTATTTTGTCAATAATAACAACTTATTTATTTATCTCGCCATTTGTAATTCAAGTTAATTATTTATCGTATAGCTTTAATGTCGTAAATATCTTATTTAACATTTCTTCTATACACAAAAAATACAAATTATTTTGAAAGCTACGTGTACACTTATACCTAAAATTAATTAACTTTTTATCTTCCTTTATTTATTTATATAGCACATTATGTAATCATTTCCCCAATTCTTGGCAACACTGTAGGATGCCACATTTATGTGAACTTGTAAGAATATATACGAATCGGATGTCATTAAAGTTACAATATGAAACATGTATATAGATGGAGCTCACAATGAACTAACCATGTAAACACTTCATAATGCGGCAATAAATGTATATTTTTTACACGATCGAGTTTTTTTAACCTTTACCGAGAGAGTTTCCAAGGCAGTAAGGTGTATTTACAAATTACTGACCGGTAAGTGATATGGTACTGCTCGGGAAGTGAGGTCCCTGACCGGTAAGTGATCTGGTGGTGAAGTTAAATAAATAAAAAATAAATGTAGAATTTCCAAAGTTTTAAATTAATCGTTTTTTATTAAAAATAAAACTAAAATTACAATTCGAACAATTATTTACCGTTATTGGAGTGTTTTCTGCAATAGTCTTCTTCGCCAGTAAAATATTTTCTGTGTTGTATACTACATCTTCAGTCGAAGTACTTGGAGTTTGCGGAACGGTGGAATTTTCATGTAATTTTTTTTTTTTTTTGAAAACTCAGTTTTGTTCTGCACTGTGCATTGAATCCTCCACATATCCCTCGGCAACAGAAGACGAGCACCACCCACCATGGCCTAAAATGTCAATACCTTGGTTCGCCAGAAAGGTAGCCGAACTTCTAGTAAACGCATGTCTGGTATAAGAAAAAAGATCTGATAAATTCAGGCATTTTGCGATTTTGGCAGGCCAACTTCCTATTGTATTCTTACCTACTATTTGATTGGTGACTTTTCCATTGCGCATAGCCAAGAAAAAATGAGAAGGCTTTGAATTTTTGGGTCGTAACGTCAAATATTTTCTATAAATATCCAAATAATTAATAGTTTCGTTATCTTGAGTGGTAATCGTGAAGGTTCGCGTTATGTTCGTTTTTGTATTGGGAATATGGATTATAATAAACGACACATTATCCTGAATATCTTCTACTTTTATGTTATATAATTCTTCCCTTCTGCACGCACCTGCTATTCTAAATATCATAAATAAATAAATAAATAAATAAATATATCATCACGGCATATTACCCATTGTTGGGTGTGTCAATCCGCTTTGTATGCAGATATCGGTAATGATGATGACATATTTGTACCGTGCGGGCGTTTACCAGGCGTCACCTCACGGGCACCCATTGCTGGCGTGGAGAGTGCACCATAGGGGTCAACGATAACTCTTATAACAAACTTCCAAATATATCTATTTTCCGTATTTAAGCTTCCTGCTTTCATATAAAGAGTTGTTTAAATTTTGGGTAAAATTGGATAAATGGAAGTGATACTTTACTTGTAGCCCACAACAGGTTATAATCCAAAACATTTAATTTTAGTATTTAAGACTTTTATATCATGGGAAACAATATATTAGATTTTAATTAATCAACCAGAAGTGATACTTTACTTGAAGCTCTGAACAAATTCTCGTGAAAAAAATATTATGATATACCTACTCCAAAACTATATATATATATATATATATATATATATATATATATATATATATATATATATATATATATATATATATATATATATATATATATATATACATATATAATACGTGTCGAATTTCACGTTCTAAAAATTTCACAGAGGACGAAATAAATTTATTAGTTGAAGTAGTAGGTGAGAAACGAAATATAATAGAATGTAAGAAAACGGGGGTTGTAAACCATAAGCAAAAATCAGCGACTTGGATAGAAATTATGAAAAAATTTAATGCACTTTCTGGTCGTGTGCCACGAACAGAGAAAATGTTAAAAGAGAAATGGGCAAATATAAAGAAAGCAGCCGTAAGAAACCATGCCGCAGATAAGAAAAAATATCAAGGAACTGGTGGTGGTCCAAAAGAAAATCCAGTAGAAACACCAACACAGGCTATCATTATAAATATTTTGGGGGAAAGATTAACGGGAATGCACTCTGAATGCGATGGTGATTTTACTGAACAAGGTACAAACTACAATGTAAATTTTGTGCATCGTCTGAATCAGACGAAGATTTGCTTGAAGTCAACATGTAACCATCCATAATATTATTTAAAGTTTAGGCGAAAGCTATAACTATCATGCTGTTATTGACAATTATTTAACAAGTGATTTTGAAAGCTGAATTTAAAGATATCGCTTTTGCGCATGCTCGACATGAATGTCACTTCAAATTCTACTACCAACACAACAAAATTCTCGGTTAGCAAATCTCGGTTAAGTTAACCTGGATTTAGATACTGAAATACGAATGCCGAGTTTAAATGACGGTTACAAGTTAAACCAGATCATGTAACCAAAATTTTAATCCCGTACTGAAATACCGGGCCTTAATAACTTATTCTATTTCATTCTCTTCATCTTCATGCTAGGGTACCTTTATAACCAGGGTCACATTTACATATCATGTTAATATCTATTTAAAGTGTAGTAATATTTTTATTTTATACACTTGTGTAGTTTATTAAGATACCACGATTACTGACAATATTGAAAACATCTAAAAAAAATCTGATGTGGCCAGCACATTACCTTCCGTCAGTTCTATGTATTTTGTATAAGTGTCATACAGAAAGTTCCTTGAAAAAGGTTATATTTCTTGTACTTTACCTTAAGGCAGTTGTATGTATTTTAAACAAATTCCAAACAGAAAGTTTCTTACAAAAGATCCTATATTTCCAGTAAAATTATAACATAAACATACTGTCAACTGCACTTGACACTGACACCTTTCAATCAGAATTTTCTATTTTCTTAATGTAGCAACTGTTTCCAGAGTTATAGCAAAGCTGACTAATATACATGATATTTAATATCTTTATAATTTTTTAACTCTATGTCCATTTAATATGAAGTATAAAATGCATTCAAATTGTATAGAGAATAAATAATTCTTTTGTCACAGATATTATTTTGCGTAAGATTATTTTTATTAAATTTATTATGTTTTGTCTCTAATTAGCTATTTAGGTACGTAACCAATGCTGTTGGATAAGAGCTACATTTAATGATACTGGTATTCACGTATTTTATTTCAGTTTATTTCTAGATTTCAGTGTGAGAACATCGATATTATAGTGATTCAGAAATAATCACGGCGTGAAGGAGGATTCCGCGTGACCGAGTTCGGCCAGGCGAAGGTCATCTATAATTGTTATTATTTTGTATTAATACTGTATATACCGGTTTGATGATAAATGTGTTTTAATATTCTAATTTTCAGCGCTAACATTTAATCGTCATTTATAACATTTCAGAAGTGGGATCAGAACATTTTTAACTTTCAGCTTTTAGGATCACACCAGCACAGCTTTTGGAACAGTGCGAATATTGATTACGTTTATGTTTAGCTGGATTACGAAACTGGAACAACATTACAACATGGCGTTACCTATCAACAGTCCTCAATTTCAGTACGTACGTTCACTTTACGCGCTATGCATAAATGGGACGAAATAATTACCATCATGTACGTGACATCTCGCTTGAGAGGGTATGCAGAAATATGGTATAAAGCGCTGCAAGGAATAAATCATTCTTGGGAGTCATGGAAGGCTATGTTGTTGAAGGCATTTCCGTCACGGGAAAATTATTTTCAGTTGCTTCAAGAAATGATTTCTCGCAACAAGTAACCGGATGAACTTATGTTGCAATACTATTATGAGAAGCTGGCGCTACTCAACACTTGCTCTTATCAGAGAATGCAAGAAGCCGCAGTCTCTTTTATTATTTTTGAAGACGATCGAAGATAAATTAGCGACACGAAACCTTTCTACTCCCGTTAAACGCGGTTTACATCGTACTTTTCAGAAGAACAAGTAGCCTTACTATACTACGCAGCAGCACGACGATGGAATGGAGAACATTTGTTGTTTTATTTGTGGAAAATAGGGACATACACGCTCACATTATAATAAAAAACGGCAACGAGTATCGAATTGTGCAGAACGAAATGGAGGCGAATTCAGTGGAAGTAGGAACCAGCGACCACAACAACGTCAACATCAGCATGTTCAACGTCAACAAGAGCCACAACCACAACTGCCAGAAAGGAACATCTTAACAACTTCTGCGGAGGTAAGCGGTAATTGTCTAAGCGTACGTCGATATGGGGCCCACTTGCATAACCATGAAGGAAACGAGAACGTATTCCCGCGAACAATGTAGTAGCAGACAAAGATATGGAATATGTTCTACCAGTCTTTAACTGATCATATGCGGAATTAACAATTCGGAAGGATAAAATTAAAACAAGAAGATGGAAGTGTCAAGCTGATAATACAGAAGCGCAGAAAATGAAGGAACTTACTTTACGTAGGATGAACAACACGTGAACTGTCGGAAGGCAACAGCGCTTTGGATGTTGATGCTGATGCTGCAGGATTTTGGGATTGATTCCTCGAGGACGAGGAACTTGTCAGGATGGCCGAACTGTCACAGATATTATTTTGCGTAAGATTATTTTTATTAAATTTATTATGTTTTGTCTCTAATTAGCTATTTAGGTACGTAACCAATGCTGTTGGATAAGAGCTACATTTAATGATACTGGTATTCACGTATTTTATTTCAGTTTATTTCTAGATTTCAGTGTGAGAACATCGATATTATAGTGATTCAGAAATAATCACGGCGTGAAGGAGGATTCCGCGTGACCGAGTTCGGCCAGGCGAAGGTCATCTATAATTGTTATTATTTTGTATTAATACTGTATATACCGGTTTGATGATAAATGTGTTTTAATATTCTAATTTTCAGCGCTAACATTTAATCGTCATTTATAACACTTTAATATTTATAATAACATTAAATGTGAAAAAATGATATTTAACATCGTTTTTTCAAGAAAAACTGTTAAAATCTTCAAATGAGGGTACTTCCGGTTGACCAATTATAACCAAAATCTAATCAGCTCTTCACATGGCTGTAACGAAGAGGAAAACGAAAGAATTATAATTTTTGGAATTGTAGTATTAGAGTTATCGCATTAGAAAATTTTGTCACACACAGACACACACACACACACATACATACACACACACACACACATACAGACATCATCGTAAAAATAGTAAAATCGTATTCTAGGGACCCTAAAACGTGCTTATTCATCAAAAACTCACCACCGAATTTTTTGACCAAAGACAATACCTTCCTTACCTAAAGGTGACGGAAGGTAATTACCAATATTAAGCACAATCATTTAAATTTTTAAAGTTTAAAATATATAATTATTATGTAAATAAGAACTACAGATATTAAATTAGATTTTATAATCACAACCCTTATCCTATATTCTACATAACCTCTAAATATATGTCATAATAATAATTGTGTATCTCTTAAATAAATTAATTTTTATTACCTTTATAAATTCATAGTGTGATTATTTAATATTCTTTTATAATATATCACATTTCTTACAAATAAATCGGGAAATGAATTCTCAGTATGTTTGACATGAGCCCGTCAATGGCGGCGATCTTGAGCCATGGCCATACCCTGGGTATAAAGGTACCCTAGCATGGCGTGGCTCACGTTTCGTCCGACATTACTGGCCCATCTGGCATTTTTACCTTCCGTCACCTTTAGGTAAGGAAGGTATTGTCTTTGGTCAAAAAATTCGATGATGAGTTTTTACTCAATCAGCACGTTTTAGGGTCCCTAGAATACGAATTTACTATTTTTACGATGATGTCTGTATGTGTGTGTGTGTGTGTGTGTGGATGTGTGTGTGTGTGGATGTGTGTGTGTGTGTAACAAAATTTTCGTCTGCGATAACTCTAATACTACAGTTACAAAAATTATAATTTTTTCGTATACTTCTTCGTTACATCCATAGGAAGAGCTGATTAGATTTTGGTTACAATTGGTCAACCGGAAGTACCATCATTTGAAGATTTTAACAGTTTTTCTTGAAAAAACTATGTTAAATATAATTTTTTCACATTTGATGTTATTATAAATATTAAAGAATATTTTATTCTCTATACGATTTGACTGCATTTTATACTTAATATTAAATGGATATAGAGTTAAAAAATTATAAAGAAATTAAATTTCATAATGTAGCCATAGCTGTGGAAACAGCTACTATATTAAGAAAATTCTGATTGAAAGATGTCAGTGTCACGTGAAATTGACATAGTGTCTGTCTTATAATTTTACTGGAAATATAGGATCTTTTGCTTTGTGTATGGAATTTGTATAAAATACATACAACTGCTTTAAGGTAATGTACAAGAAATAATAATAATAATAAATCTTTTATTTCTGCAGATACATTACACTGTACATAGAAAACGTCACAAAATAATAATTTTCTGTATGAAATTTGCATAAAATACATGCAACTGCCGGAAGGTAATGTACAAGAAATAGAATATTTAATTTAGCAAGGAACTTTCCGTATGAAATTTGTACAAAATACATAGAACTGACGGAAGGTAATGTGCTGGCCACATCAGATTTTTTTCTTTTTACAAGAATAAATACCAAGGTAAATACAATTGTGCACACTACGGTGGAATTATAAATGATTTGAATAATGTTGGGAATCATGAATGCTTATCTGACGGAATTTGAATAACAAGCTGTTCCGAAAATTCAGTAACCAACTACTCACCGAAATCACCGATTACGATTAGTCTGATTTATTTACGGAACATACTACATATGATTGTTGATATTTTCTAAACAAACGTAAAAATTCAAGTATCGTAGAAATGAAGTAACATTTATAGGAATGAATTAAATTTATCCTTTAATTTCATGACACATGAATTAAAACGATTGTTTATTTCTGTGATACTTGAATTAAATTGTTTGTTTAATTCTACGATACATGATTTAATATGATTGTTCATAATTTTAAAACAATCAATTTAAAAGGCAGTGTCACGTAACACGTATCAAAATTTTACAAAAAATGCTCTTGCATTTTTTACCCAGGACTAAATTTTGAAAAGTTATGTTAAAAATCGTTAAACAAAATAACAATTTATGAAAATATTTATATTATTTATTTATTATTATTAGAAATCCCTCTAAAACATTAAAAATTTACAAAATCGCCTTAGTTCTCATTTTTTCATCTGAAATTCGACACGTATTATATATGTATATATATATATATATATATATATATATATATATATATATATATATATATATATATATATATATATATATATATATATATATTTTATACATACATACATACATACATACATACATACATACATACATACATACATACATACATACATACATACATACATACATACATACATACATACATACATACATACATACATACATACATACATACATACATACATACATACATACATACATACATACATACATACATACATACATACATACATACATACATACATACATACATACATACATACATACATACATACATACATACATACATACATACATACATACATACATACATACATACATACATACATACATACATACATACATACATACATACATACATACATACATACATACATACATACATACATACATACATACATACATACATACATACATACATACATACATACATACATACATACATACATACATACATACATACATACATACATACATACATACATACATACATACATACATACATACATACATACATACATACATACATACATACATACATACATACATACATACATACATACATACATACATACATACATACATACATACATACATACATACATACATACATACATACATACATACATACATACATACATACATACATACATACATACATACATACATACATACATACATACATACATACATACATACATACATACATACATACATACATACATACATACATACATACATACATACATACATACATACATACATACATACATACATACATACATACATACATACATACATACATACATACATACATACATACATACATACATACATACATACATACATACATACATACATACATACATACATACATACATACATACATACATACATACATACATACATACATACATACATACATACATACATACATACATACATACATACATACATACATACATACATACATACATACATACATACATACATACATACATACATACATACATACATACATACATACATACATACATACATACATACATACATACATACATACATACATACATACATACATACATACATACATACATACATACATACATACATACATACATACATACATACATACATACATACATACATACATACATACATACATACATACATACATACATACATACATACATACATACATACATACATACATACATACATACATACATACATACATACATACATACATACATACATACATACATACATACATACATACATACATACATACATACATACATACATACATACATACATACATACATACATACATACATACATACATACATACATACATACATACATACATACATACATACATACATACATACATACATACATACATACATACATACATACATACATACATACATACATACATACATACATACATACATACATACATACATACATACATACATACATACATACATACATACATACATACATACATACATACATACATACATACATACATACATACATACATACATACATACATACATACATACATACATACATACATACATACATACATACATACATACATACATACATACATACATACATACATACATACATACATACATACATACATACATACATACATACATACATACATACATACATACATACATACATACATACATACATACATACATACATACATACATACATACATACATACATACATACATACATACATACATACATACATACATACATACATACATACATACATACATACATACATACATACATACATACATACATACATACATACATACATACATACATACATACATACATACATACATACATACATACATACATACATACATACATACATACATACATACATACATACATACATACATACATACATACATACATACATACATACATACATACATACATACATACATACATACATACATACATACATACATACATACATACATACATACATACATACATACATACATACATACATACATACATACATACATACATACATACATACATACATACATACATACATACATACATACATACATACATACATACATACATACATACATACATACATACATACATACATACATACATACATACATACATACATACATACATACATACATACATACATACATACATACATACATACATACATACATACATACATACATACATACATACATACATACATACATACATACATACATACATACATACATACATACATACATACATACATACATACATACATACATACATACATACATACATACATACATACATACATACATACATACATACATACATACATACATACATACATACATACATACATACATGCATGCATGCATGCATACATACATACATACATACATACATACATACATACATACATACATACATACATACATACATACATACATACATACATACATACATACATACATACATACATACATACATACATACATACATACATACATACATACATACATACATACATACATACATGCATGCATGCATGCATGCATGCATGCATACATACATACATACATACATACATACATACATACATACATACATACATACATACATACATACATACATACATACATACATACATACATACATACATACATACATACATACATACATACATACATACATACATACATACATACATACATACATACATACATACATACATACATACATACATACATACATACATACATACATACATACATACATACATACATACATACATACATACATACATACATACATACATACATACATACATACATACATACATACATATACTATTATTCACGAAAGATGACTGTTCATGGTCATTTGTTCGAAGAAAGAAATCACATCACTTTATAGCAGTAGCTTAGCAACATTTTGAATTAGAAAGAGAAAGATTATTTGACTTATGTCTATTTAATTTATGTGTTGTGACAGATATACGTAAATAGTGATATTACTTTCTAACACACTTTAAATAATAATGACATATGTCGTAGAATTACAGATATCTAATTATCTACTACACTGCCCTCTGTGCTAATATTTACCCAGTGGCGTTGACGTTTAAATCAAATTATTATTCCTTCGTTTATAAGTTAAGTCTATGTTTAGTATTTTGCAAAAACATAAGTGAAGAACATAAATTTTTCAGAAAGGCATTATTTAAAAAGAAACACAATTTTCAAATGAATTACGCTTATTTTCTCAATTAAAATGTGTCCATAAATATTTCATGTTGCACGCCTATTCAAACGAAATGCAATGAAGTTATCTGCAAGTAATATTATATCAGACTGCTCACAAATGACCTTGAATAGTCATCTTTCGTGAATAATAGTTTACATACATACATACATACATACATACATACATGCATGCATGCATGCATGCATGCATGCATGCATACATACATACATACATACATACATACATACATACATACATACATACATACATACATACATACATACATACATACATACATACATACATACATACATACATACATACATACATACATACATACATACATACATACATACATACATACATACATACATACATACATACATACATACATACATACATACATACATACATACATACATACATACATACATACATACATACATACATACATACATACATACATACATACATACATACATACATACATACATACATACATACATACATACATACATACATACATACATACATACATACATACATACATACATACATACATACATACATACATACATACATACATACATACATACATACATACATACATACATACATATATATTCCACCGAAATTTCGTCGATCCCTATTTAATCAGTTACACTCCTTATCACATCCCGGAATTAATGCTTCACGAAAACTTATTGCCTCAAAATTTATTTGGCCAAACATGCACACAGATGTAAAAAACTGGACACAAACTTGCGAAAAATGTCAAACCTGTAAAATCACTAGACACACAAAAGCACCCTTTAAAAAATTCCAAATCCCTACAGCGCGTTTTGATATTATACATATAGATCTAGTTGGTCCATTGCCCATTTCTAAGGGTTGTCGCTATATACTTACGTGCATTGACAGATTCACGAGATGGCCTGAAGCTGTCGCTATTCCAGACAGTAAAATAGAAACCATCGCAAAAGCATTCGTATCAGGATGGATTTCCAGATTCGGAATTCCTTCAACAATCACAACAGATCGCGGCGCACAGTTCGAATCATCATTTTTCAACCAGTTACTATCACTAATTGACTCCACAAGACTACGTACAACATCTTACCATCCAGAAACTAACGGTATAATTGAACGGTTCCATAGACAACTTAAAACAGCATTAAAAGCTTGTGATCATCCGGATGAGTGGCATGATAATTTACCTTTCGTTCTACTAGGACTTAGAACTGCTTTTAAAGAACCATTGCAATGTAGCTGCATAATTGCGGTTACCCGGAGAAATTCCTAAATCGTTTTCCAGCAAATTCATTGACCACTTAGATTTACCTTTATATCTAAAAAAATTAAAAAAACATATGTCTCAGTTGACAGCCGTACGTCCTTCAGAATCCACATATAACAAACATCATTACACAAACCCAAATCTTTATCGCACTGACTTCGTTTTCATTCGCACAGACTCCATCAAGACTCCACTACAACCACCTTATACCAGCCCATACAAAGTCATCGCGAGATCAGATAAATACTTCACTATTTTAAAAGATAACACACATGAAAATATATCAATAAACAGACTAAAACCCGCATTCCTTCATCCGCTACCCCCATCACAAAACAAAACTACACAAACTCCACCTGCACCATTCGTCAATTAGGCAATGGAAACGGTAGATTAGAAGGCCAAGAAGTTTAATTATCATAATTTTTATAATTGTTGTAGTAATTTCTTTGTAAAATATCTATTTTCTTTTCGTCTAGCGGGGGAGTATTAAAATGTGCATCCAGTCACATGGGGGGAATCAAGGAAATCAAGTGAGGTTTGGGGGATTGTTTTGGAAACTGGGTGACGAAAAGTAAATAAACATTCATTGATATTTTTGTCATTTTTTGGTAACGTTCACGTAAAATAAAAATTGTTATCTTTTATTATATTTTATAATTTATACAGTTTAAGTCAATTAATATTTTTACAATTGTAACGGCTCCAGCCGTCACAGATTAATAACATATTAATAATAAAAAAAGTTCTCTGTGTATGTCGTAAAAGAAATAATTATATTTGCAGTTATAGAAAAATACGGATTTTAGTTATTTCGTGAATATTAAACAAAATCCGATTATAACTATTGTTGAAATAAATTTTAGATAACTAATATAACAAATTATTTATTTGTTTTATTATCACAATAAATGTTCGAACAAATCACCGTTAACTGTTAAACAGTGACTTAATCTATTATAAAATTCACGTCTTATATTACTTAATTGTCTCATGCCCGTACTCAGTAAGTCTTAGGGATTCAATAATTTAGGTTAATGAACAAATTGCAATTCACCAACATTACCTAGCCTTATTGACTAAATAAATATGTAAATAAGTAACGGATTCAAATTTCATTCAATAACGATGTTATTGAATCAATAGAGAACTGTCACCTGTCAAACGAAATATTGAAAATATTTTATGTTCCTTGTTTATTACATTTCTAAAAGGTATTCGTACAAAAATGTAATATAAAATTTGAAAGCAGAGATTAGGTGTCTAAATAATTTTTATTATGTAGTATAAAATTTTATTCCAAACTTCTGCATTCATCAGAAACTTCAAATGATGATGATGATTTGGAACAAAATCGAGTTCCCAGAATCCATAGTTTTTGGCTACGAACAAATCTTTTTGAAGATTTTGACGAAATTGATTATAAGAAACCCATTTCGTTTATCAAAAACATTAGTATCTACATTATTAATAAAAATTATCAACAGCTTGCAACCATCATCTTAAAAAATAGGCCAGTTTCACCGACTAATCAGTTACTATGCTATAGTCAGAAAAATTGTCCAGCAGTAAAACTATAAATATCGTAATCATGACAAAGTGGCATATCGTTCACTGTTTGCATACATAATGCCAACGTTATTAGCGCCGCTCTGTTGAAATGAAGATATGCATTGCATGAAATCTTAAGGGTACGCTACCTGTTGAGTGCTTTGTATAGTAAAACAATTTTACTGTTCCTTTAGCATAAATTCTATTTTTATATACCTACAGCTTTATCACAATTACGATAATTATAGTTTTATTACAAGAAGCGATAGAGTCAATTTTTCTGACTTTACAGATATATATATATATATATATATATATATATATATATATATATATATATATATATATACCGGGTGGTGAATTGATTTATGCAATATAGGAAATTCAATGCAAATTTTTTCACATGGCGATTTTTCGTTCCCTATTTATTTTAGAGCAAAATGATTCAAATAAAACTTGTAGATAATTGAATTCTGCATCCAAATCACTTATCACATTTTATTTTAAACTTTTTGTAACGCGTAAAATTGGGATTAATATTTTCATAAAATTGCTCATTTATAGCGATAGCCATGGAATTTAAACAAATGTACAAACAAATGCAAAAAAAATCCAGTAGTATGTATCCTAAATCCCAATCAACAGTATTTATCGTATAATACCTGTTTGTTTAATTTGTGAACTGGGACGTGATTATATAAAAATACCGACAAACCATCGATCACAACAAAATATTGCGGAAAACTTTTATAAAATTGCTGGATTTCACGGAGTCATTGCTGCTTTAGATGCACACATATTCGGGTGGAAACTCCAGGTGGTGAACAAGCAGAAGTATTCAGAAATAGAAAAGAATACTTTAATATGAACGTCCAAGCTGAATGTGAAGCTGATTTAGTTATAAGAAATGAATTTAAATAAACTTTATTAATTATAAAATATTTATTTATATTTTTGTTTGACACTGACATAAGTGACAGGTACCAATTTTGTTACCAACCTACTAAAAAATTGTTCAAAAATGAATGTTCAATGAATAAGGTTTTGATTAGAAAATGAACGAATAAAATCAATGGTGAATATCATTAATTTTTATTGAATCAATAAATTATATTTAATATACGGGCATAAATGTTATTTTATTACATTCTCTTCGAATGGCATTTTTTAAAGAATCTAGATTAGGATGATTTTCTTCATAAATAAAGAAAAAGTCGTTAGGCGCTAAATCTGGTGACCTTGCCGGCCAATTAATTGTACCACTACGACCAATCCACGAATCAGGATAACATTGATTCTAATATTCTGTAACGCTTCTTCCAGAGTGTGCAAGGCAACCATCATGCTGATACCAAATAGTTTCAATATGTATGTATGTATGTATGTATGTATGTATGTATGTATGTATGTATGTATGTATGTATGTATGTATGTATGTATGTATGTATGTATGTATGTATGTATGTATGTATGTATGTATGTATGTATGTATGTATGTATGTATGTATGTATGTATGTATGTATGTATGTATGTATGTATGTATGTATGTATGTATGTATGTATGTATGTATGTATGTATGTATGTATGTATGTATGTATGTATGTATGTATGTATGTATGTATGTATGTATGTATGTATGTATGTATGTATGTATGTATGTATGTATGTATGTATGTATGTATGTATGTATGTATGTATGTATGTATGTATGTATGTATGTATGTATGTATGTATGTATGTATGTATGTATGTATGTATGTATGTATGTATGTATGTATGTATGTATGTATGTATGTATGTATGTATGTATGTATGTATGTATGTATGTATGTATGTATGTATGTATGTATGTATGTATGTATGTATGTATGTATGTATGTATGTATGTATGTATGTATGTATGTATGTATGTATGTATGTATGTATGTATGTATGTATGTATGTATGTATGTATGTATGTATGTATGTATGTATGTATGTATGTATGTATGTATGTATGTATGTATGTATGTATGTATGTATGTATGTATGTATGTATGTATGTATGTATGTATGTATGTATGTATGTATGTATGTATGTATGTATGTATGTATGTATGTATGTATGTATGTATGTATGTATGTATGTATGTATGTATGTATGTATGTATGTATGTATGTATGTATGTATGTATGTATGTATGTATGTATGTATGTATGTATGTATGTATGTATGTATGTATGTATGTATGTATGTATGTATGTATGTATGTATGTATGTATGTATGTATGTATGTATGTATGTATGTATGTATGTATGTATGTATGTATGTATGTATGTATGTATGTATGTATGTATGTATGTATGTATGTATGTATGTATGTATGTATGTATGTATGTATGTATGTATGTATGTATGTATGTATGTATGTATGTATGTATGTATGTATGTATGTATGTATGTATGTATGTATGTATGTATGTATGTATGTATGTATGTATGTATGTATGTATGTATGTATGTATGTATGTATGTATGTATGTATGTATGTATGTATGTATGTATGTATGTATGTATGTATGTATGTATGTATGTATGTATGTATGTATGTATGTATGTATGTATGTATGTATGTATGTATGTATGTATGTATGTATGTATGTATGTATGTATGTATGTATGTATGTATGTATGTATGTATGTATGTATGTATGTATGTATGTATGTATGTATGTATGTATGTATGTATGTATGTATGTATGTATGTATGTATGTATGTATGTATGTATGTATGTATGTATGTATGTATGTATGTATGTATGTATGTATGTATGTATGTATGTATGTATGTATGTATGCATGCATGCATGCATGCATGTATGTATGTATGTATGTATGTATGTATGTATGTATGTATGTATGTATGTATGTATGTATGTATGTATGTATGTATGTATGTATGTATGTATGTATGTATGTATGTATGTATGCATGCATGCATGCATGCATGCATGCATGCATGCATGCATGTATGTATGTATGTATGTATGTATGTATGTATGTATGTATGTATGTATGTATGTATGTATGTATGTATGTATGTATGTATGTATGTATGTATGTATGTATGTATGTATGTATGTATGTATGTATGTATGTATGTATGTATGTATGTATGTATGTATGTATGCATGCATGCATGCATACATACATACATACATACATACATACATACATACATACATACATACATACATACATACATACATACATGCATGCATGCATGCATGCATGCATGCATGCATGCATGCATGCATGCATGCATGCATGCATGCATGCATGCATACATACATACATACATACATACATACATACATACATACATACATACATACATACATACATACATACATACATACATACATACATACATACATACATACATACATACATACATACATACATACATACATACATACATACATACA
This sequence comes from Harpalus rubripes, assembly GCA_963082715.1. Lineage (NCBI taxonomy): Eukaryota > Metazoa > Arthropoda > Insecta > Coleoptera > Carabidae > Harpalus > Harpalus rubripes. The sequence continues at coordinate 38,653,604 of OY720453.1, forward strand.
TACATACATACATACATACATACATACATACATACATACATACATACATACATACATACATACATACATACATACATACATACATACATACATACATACATACATACATACATACATACATACATACATACATACATACATACATACATACATACATACATACATACATGCATGCATGCATGCATGCATGCATGCATGCATGCATGCATGCATGCATGCATGCATGCATGCATGCATACATACATACATACATACATACATACATACATACATACATACATACATACATACATACATACATACATACATACATACATACATACATACATACATACATACATACATACATACATACATACATACATACATACATACATACATACATACATACATACATACATACATACATACATACATACATACATACATACATACATACATACATACATACATACATACATACATACATACATACATACATACATACATACATACATACATACATACATACATACATACATACATACATACATACATACATACATACATACATACATACATACATACATACATACATACATACATACATACATACATACATACATACATACATACATACATACATACATACATACATACATACATACATACATACATACATACATACATACATACATACATACATACATACATACATACATACATACATACATACATACATACATACATACATACATACATACATACATACATACATACATACATACATACATACATACATACATACATACATACATACATACATACATACATACATACATACATACATACATACATACATACATACATACATACATACATACATACATACATACATACATACATACATACATACATACATACATACATACATACATACATACATACATACATACATACATACATACATACATACATACATACATACATACATACATACATACATACATACATACATACATACATACATACATACATACATACATACATACATACATACATACATACATACATACATACATACATACATACATACATACATACATACATACATACATACATACATACATACATACATACATACATACATACATACATACATACATACATACATACATACATACATACATACATACATACATACATACATACATACATACATACATACATACATACATACATACATACATACATACATACATACATACATACATACATACATACATACATACATACATACATACATACATACATACATACATACATACATACATACATACATACATACATACATACATACATACATACATACATACATACATACATACATACATACATACATACATACATACATACATACATACATACATACATACATACATACATACATACATACATACATACATACATACATACATACATACATACATACATACATACATACATACATACATACATACATACATACATACATACATACATACATACATACATACATACATACATACATACATACATACATACATACATACATACATACATACATACATACATACATACATACATACATACATACATACATACATACATACATACATACATACATACATACATACATACATACATACATACATACATACATACATACATACATACATACATACATACATACATACATACATACATACATACATACATACATACATACATACATACATACATACATACATACATACATACATACATACATACATACATACATACATACATACATACATACATACATATTGAAACTATTTGGTATCAGCATGATGGTTGCCTTGCACACTCTGGAAGAAGCGTTACAGAATATTAGAATCAATGTTATCCTGATTCGTGGATTGGTCGTAGTGGTACAATTAATTGGCCGGCAAGGTCACCAGATTTAGCGCCTAACGACTTTTTCTTTATTTATGAAGAAAATCATCCTAATCTAGATTCTTTAAAAAATGCCATTCGAAGAGAATGTAATAAAATAACATTTATGCCCGTATATTAAATATAATTTATTGATTCAATAAAAATTAATGATATTCACCATTGATTTTATTCGTTCATTTTCTAATCAAAACCTTATTCATTGAACATTCATTTTTGAACAATTTTTTAGTAGGTTGGTAACAAAATTGGTACCTGTCACTTATGTCAGTGTCAAACAAAAATATAAATAAATATTTTATAATTAATAAAGTTTATTTAAATTCATTTCTTATAACTAAATCAGCTTCACATTCAGCTTGGACGTTCATATTAAAGTATTCTTTTCTATTTCTGAATACTTCTGCTTGTTCACCACCTGGAGTTTCCACCCGAATATGTGTGCATCTAAAGCAGCAATGACTCCGTGAAATCCAGCAATTTTATAAAAGTTTTCCGCAATATTTTGTTGTGATCGATGGTTTGTCGGTATTTTTATATAATCACGTCCCAGTTCACAAATTAAACAAACAGGTATTATACGATAAATACTGTTGATTGGGATTTAGGATACATACTACTGGATTTTTTTTGCATTTGTTTGTACATTTGTTTAAATTCCATGGCTATCGCTATAAATGAGCAATTTTATGAAAATATTAATCCCAATTTTACGCGTTACAAAAAGTTTAAAATAAAATGTGATAAGTGATTTGGATGCAGAATTCAATTATCTACAAGTTTTATTTGAATCATTTTGCTCTAAAATAAATAGGGAACGAAAAATCGCCATGTGAAAAAATTTGCATTGAATTTCCTATATTGCATAAATCAATTCACCACCCGGTATATATATATATATATATATATATATATATATATATATATATATATATATATATATATATATATCTGTAAAGTCAGAAAAATTGACTCTATCGCTTCTTGTAATAAAACTATAATTATCGTAATTGTGATAAAGCTGTAGGTATATAAAAATAGAATTTATGCTAAAGGAACAGTAAAATTGTTTTACTATACAAAGCACTCAACAGGTAGCGTACCCTTAAGATTTCATGCAATGCATATCTTCATTTCAACAGAGCGGCGCTAATAACGTTGGCATTATGTATGCAAACAGTGAACGATATGCCACTTTGTCATGATTACGATATTTATAGTTTTACTGCTGGACAATTTTTCTGACTATAGCATAGTAACTGATTAGTCGGTGAAACTGGCCTATTTTTTAAGATGATGGTTGCAAGCTGTTGATAATTTTTATTAATAATGTAGATACTAATGTTTTTGATAAACGAAATGGGTTTCTTATAATCAATTTCGTCAAAATCTTCAAAAAGATTTGTTCGTAGCCAAAAACTATGGATTCTGGGAACTCGATTTTGTTCCAAATCATCATCATCATTTGAAGTTTCTGATGAATGCAGAAGTTTGGAATAAAATTTTATACTACATAATAAAAATTATTTAGACACCTAATCTCTGCTTTCAAATTTTATATTACATTTTTGTACGAATACCTTTTAGAAATGTAATAAACAAGGAACATAAAATATTTTCAATATTTCGTTTGACAGGTGACAGTTCTCTATTGATTCAATAACATCGTTATTGAATGAAATTTGAATCCGTTACTTATTTACATATTTATTTAGTCAATAAGGCTAGGTAATGTTGGTGAATTGCAATTTGTTCATTAACCTAAATTATTGAATCCCTAAGACTTACTGAGTACGGGCATGAGACAATTAAGTAATATAAGACGTGAATTTTATAATAGATTAAGTCACTGTTTAACAGTTAACGGTGATTTGTTCGAACATTTATTGTGATAATAAAACAAATAAATAATTTGTTATATTAGTTATCTAAAATTTATTTCAACAATAGTTATAATCGGATTTTGTTTAATATTCACGAAATAACTAAAATCCGTATTTTTCTATAACTGCAAATATAATTATTTCTTTTACGACATACACAGAGAACTTTTTTTATTATTAATATGTTATTAATCTGTGACGGCTGGAGCCGTTACAATTGTAAAAATATTAATTGACTTAAACTGTATAAATTATAAAATATAATAAAAGATAACAATTTTTATTTTACGTGAACGTTACCAAAAAATGACAAAAATATCAATGAATGTTTATTTACTTTTCGTCACCCAGTTTCCAAAACAATCCCCCAAACCTCACTTGATTTCCTTGATTCCCCCCATGTGACTGGATGCACATTTTAATACTCCCCCGCTAGACGAAAAGAAAATAGATATTTTACAAAGAAATTACTACAACAATTATAAAAATTATGATAATTAAACTTCTTGGCCTTCTAATCTACCGTTTCCATTGCCTAATTGACGAATGGTGCAGGTGGAGTTTGTGTAGTTTTGTTTTGTGATGGGGGTAGCGGATGAAGGAATGCGGGTTTTAGTCTGTTTATTGATATATTTTCATGTGTGTTATCTTTTAAAATAGTGAAGTATTTATCTGATCTCGCGATGACTTTGTATGGGCTGGTATAAGGTGGTTGTAGTGGAGTCTTGATGGAGTCTGTGCGAATGAAAACGAAGTCAGTGCGATAAAGATTTGGGTTTGTGTAATGATGTTTGTTATATGTGGATTCTGAAGGACGTACGGCTGTCAACTGAGACATATGTTTTTTTAATTTTTTTAGATATAAAGGTAAATCTAAGTGGTCAATGAATTTGCTGGAAAACGATTTAGGAATTTCTCCGGGTAACCGCAATTATGCAGCTACATTGCAATGGTTCTTTAAAAGCAGTTCTAAGTCCTAGTAGAACGAAAGGTAAATTATCATGCCACTCATCCGGATGATCACAAGCTTTTAATGCTGTTTTAAGTTGTCTATGGAACCGTTCAATTATACCGTTAGTTTCTGGATGGTAAGATGTTGTACGTAGTCTTGTGGAGTCAATTAGTGATAGTAACTGGTTGAAAAATGATGATTCGAACTGTGCGCCGCGATCTGTTGTGATTGTTGAAGGAATTCCGAATCTGGAAATCCATCCTGATACGAATGCTTTTGCGATGGTTTCTATTTTACTGTCTGGAATAGCGACAGCTTCAGGCCATCTCGTGAATCTGTCAATGCACGTAAGTATATAGCGACAACCCTTAGAAATGGGCAATGGACCAACTAGATCTATATGTATAATATCAAAACGCGCTGTAGGGATTTGGAATTTTTTAAAGGGTGCTTTTGTGTGTCTAGTGATTTTACAGGTTTGACATTTTTCGCAAGTTTGTGTCCAGTTTTTTACATCTGTGTGCATGTTTGGCCAAATAAATTTTGAGGCAATAAGTTTTCGTGAAGCATTAATTCCGGGATGTGATAAGGAGTGTAACTGATTAAATAGGGATCGACGAAATTTCGGTGGAATATACGGTCGAAGATTTTTGGTCGATGTGTCGCAATATAATCGAAGTGATGTGTGTGGTAGTTTTATTTTTTTAAAACGTAAGAGACTTTTAGTGTTATTTAGTAGTGAACGTAATTCAGGATCAAATTCTTGGCATTTTGCCAGTTCGTCGTAAGAAGTATAAGGTATGTTTGTGATGGAGTTAATTTCTGTTCTTGAGAGTGCGTCTGCTGCGTTATTACTTTTACCAGGGATGTGTCTTATGTCAGTAGTGAATTGAGCAATGTAATCTAAGTGTCGTAATTCTCTTGGGGAATAATTCGATGAATTTTTATTAAAAGTGTAAGTGAGTGGTTTATGGTCTGTTAAGATAAAAAATTCTTGTCCCTCAATAAAATAACGAAATTTTTTGATTGCTAAATAAATTGCATATAATTCTCTCCCGAACGTACTGTATCTTTTTTTCGTTTCATTGAAACAAGTTGAAAAGAACGCTAGTGGTTTCCAAGCGTTGTTTTCTAATTGTTGTAAAACCGCTCCCGCGCCCGTGTCAGATGCGTCAACTATTATACTGGTAGGAGAATTTCGTTTTGGGTTAGATAATGCGGTGACGTTTATTAATGCTTTTTTTATGTTTTTGACAGCTGTCAGTTCTTGGCTATTAAAGGCGATTTCGGGCGACATACCCGTTCACTTCTTAGGATCAGTTACGGTCACTTGCGGTATGCTATGGTCAGTGGTGGCGCCAAAAATCAATGGTTCACTTGTTGACACCGTACTTGGAGGTTATGTATATTCTGCGACTTTTAATACTGTCAAAAATAGTGTCTGACAATTAAAATGTATTAATGGAGAAAGATAGTTTTTTCCATATTTGTCCAAAAAAGAGTCAACGAAAATAATGTCACTCTGTTTGACATAAGACCACGACTCCGACTGTTTTGACTTTTGACATTTCAAAAAAATGCATGATAAAAAGAGATAGAAATAGTGAACAGAGAGCTGACCCGACTAGCAAACCCATTCAGCTGTGAGCACTGATCCAAGCATACCGGGTATGTTGTTCCTAGCGCCCGAATGTGTGAACGCACCTGAACGCAACATACCGCAAGTGAACGGTTGTCGCCCGAAATCGCCTAAAGTGTCAATTTTTTTGTGTTTGAGCGTTTGTTGTCAATTAATTTGTTTAGAGGTTGAAGAATTGTGGCGCAATGTGGAATGAATCTGTGATAAAAATTTATAAGACCAAGAAACTCGCGTAATTGTTTTTGTGTTTTAGGTATTGGAAAGGTTTGTAGTGTCTGAATTTTTTCTGTTAAAGGAGTGATTCCGTTTTTGTCTATGTGGTGCCCAAGAAACTCAATTTCTGATCTGCCAAATTGACATTTGTCTGGATTAATGATGACTCCGTAGAGCTGGAGTCTGTTGAAGAGAGTTTTTACATGTTCTTCATGTTCTTCTGGTGTGTTGCTTGCTATGAGTATGTCGTCAATGTAAGCAAAACAGTAATTTAGACCGCGTGTTACTTCGTCGATAAATCGTTGAAATGTTTGTGCAGCATTACGGAGTCCGAAAGGCATGTGTGTATATTCGAATAGTCCAAAAGGTGTTGAAATAGCGGTTTTAGGTATTGAAGACGGTTCCATAGGAATTTGATGGTAGGCTTTAACTAAATCGATTTTCGAAAAAATAGTTGCATTTTCCAAATTCATAGTGAAATCTTGTATGTGAGGAATTGGGTATCGGTCTGGAACAGTTATGCTATTTAATGCGCGATAATCCCCACAGGGACGCCATGTGTTTGGTTTCTTTTTGGCCATATGTAAAGCTGATGACCAATTACTTGATGATTGCCGAATAATACCGAGTTCGAGTAAATTATTGAATTCGTTTTTGGCTGCTATTAGTTTTTCGGGTGGTAATCGACGAGGCCTTGTAAAAACAGGAGATCCATCTGTGTCAATGCGGTGAGTGACATGATGTTTGATGACTCGGTTAACGTCAAAAGGATCAGTCAGAGAAGGAAAATCGTTTAAAATATTTTGAAACTTGTTATCTGATTGGATCAAAGAAATACAATGTCTTTTGAAAGATGAAGTGTTGATATAAAGTTTCCGGTTAGTCATATCAATGATTATACGAAAGTATTGTAGGAAATCTGCTCCTAAAATGGCATGTTTAACATTTGCGATAATAAATTTCCAGGAAAAAGTAGTATTAAGCCCAATGTCTAGTGTCAGTTTGACAGTACCGTATGTTTGAATTTTTGTTTGATTGATGGCGTTGAGTGAATGTTTTTGAGTATTGCGTATTTGTGTGAATGAAGGTGGGATAATACTCACTTCTGCACCAGTGTCAACTAAAAATTGACAGCCTGACAACTTGTCAATTACAAAGAAGAGGGGGCTGGAGACGGAAAGATTAGCGCTGGAACAAGTAGGTAAATTAGTATTTTTATAATCAGTTATAGTATGAATATTGACCGTTTGACGAGGAGAACTCAAATTCCGCTTCTGCCATTTGCTGCAACCAGGTTGACAGCTTCTTGCTTTATCACCGAAGTGGTAGTGATACCAGCAGATATTGCTGCCATCACTGGTAGTGAAGAAGGAGGGTGAATCTTCGTGTCTGGAAGAATGAGGTGTAGGGCACATCGAAGGTCTACGCTGAGGCGGGTTGGAGAAATTAGTAAGTAACTTTTTGACATTCTGAAGTTCCGCTTGCAATTCTCTGATTTCAAACGTGTTTACAGGTTGTGGTGAAGTAGTGTTCGGCTGAGCAACTTCTACTAATTTATCTGCAATTTCGGCTTTTTCCTCAATGCTAGATGTTTTGGAGGCGGCTAATATCAATTGCATGTTGGGTGGTAGCTTTTGCAGAAAAAGATGATTTAAAATTTTGTTTTCTTCTTGTGTCGATCCAGTTAGTTGTTTCATTTTTCGTAAAAGGTGAGATGGTTTTTCATAATTTAAGGCGTTTATATTTAAAAGCGCGTTGAATTTCTGTACATCTGTAGGTGTTGTCCTTTGGAGCAGTGCTACTTTGGTGGTGGTGTAAGGCTTGTCAACTGGTCGTTCGAGAATGAGGTCTCGTATTTCAGCAGCATGCTCTGGACGTAGAGCTGTAACTAACACATTATACTTGCTAGTTTCAGAAGTTATATGATGAGAAGCGAAAATGATTTCAATTTGCTTAAACCAGAGCTCAGGATCTTCTGGGAAAAATTCTGGAAGTTTAGACGAGGAAAGAGCAGAAATGTTCTGAAGTACTGAAATAGGAGGGTCAGGTGAGGCAAGTAGTTCATCTTCTTTGTCCATAGCGAAAGAACGTATTCCACAAGGGGTCACCAGTTGTGACGGCTGGAGCCGTTACAATTGTAAAAATATTAATTGACTTAAACTGTATAAATTATAAAATATAATAAAAGATAACAATTTTTATTTTACGTGAACGTTACCAAAAAATGACAAAAATATCAATGAATGTTTATTTACTTTTCGTCACCCAGTTTCCAAAACAATCCCCCAAACCTCACTTGATTTCCTTGATTCCCCCCATGTGACTGGATGCACATTATAAATCTGTTATACTTAACTTTTCTAACATTTCAAACGTCATATCTTTGTTTAAATTTCATGGCTATCGCTATAAATGAGCATTTTATAAAAATATTGATCCCAATTTTACACGTTACAAAAAGTGTAAAATAAAATGTGATGAAGTGATTTGGATGCAGAATTCAATTTTCTACAAGTTTTATTTGAAGCATTTTGCTCTAAAATAAATAGGGAACAAAACATCGCCATATGAAAAAAAAAATTGCATTGAATTTCCTATATTGCAGAAAGCAATTCGTTTGAATGTTCCAACGTAAGTAGACGTGTTTTTCTGTTGCCCCGTTTGTGAATTTATTGCTGAAATTTCAACAAAACTTGTGATCTAATTTCATTATTTTGGGTGTTATAATCTACCTTCAACAATGTCGACTCGCAGTATTACAACTCAAGTAATTGATTCTGTGAGTGCTCTGCTCAGTGATAATAGTGAGCAATATACCTATAAATAAATATACTACTGATGTCCTATCTCTCACTTAAGAGGAGTCTGCTACAACCATTATATTGTCTATCCTTGTCATTTAATGTAAGAATTTCTCTCCCGCTAGTTCCCCTTTCTCGTTCAACACCAATAAAATCAAAGCAATCTGGCGCTTGACAAGTGCAACTATATATGCAGATATATATATATATATATATATATATATATATATATATATATATATATATATATATATATATATATATATATATATGTCTGCACTCGTCCAATGTTAGTCACAAATCTCACTCCCACCAGCAGTATATTAGTTTTATATGTATATTTAGTGAGCACAGTTTTTTAAACAAACTCGTTGAAAAGGTTTTTCAACGAGTAAACGAGAATCTAAATGAACAGAAATTGTATTATGAGGACATCATTGATCGTATCCAGAAGAAAAACACAGCACTACATCATGAATTCGACCACCTTGAGCAATATTCCAGAAGAAACTGTCTCAGAGTGTTTGGTGTACCCGAGGAGTCTTCTGAAAATGTTGAAAATAAGGTTCGTGATATATTCAATAAAGCATTATCGGTTGATATACTTCCGCAGTTCATTGATCGCTGTCATCCGATCGGTAAAAGAAATAGTGCGAAAGTCCTTACAAACCAGTGGTGCTACCACGCTACATTGACATTGATATGTCCTTCTTACTGCACTTTACCCCTTTCCATGATTACTTGTCAATCTCAATATTTTGGAATTACACGATATTGCTATTGCTTTATTTTTATTGATATGTAGATATTATTGACTTGATAGAAAGCGACAATATAAAGTTGTTATATTTTACTGATGAATATTTATTATCAGAATGTTCGTGGTTTGAATACGAAGCTAGAATATTTTTATAATAACTTTTTTGTAAGTGATTTTGATATTATTGCTCTTACGGAAACGTGGCTCACCGATTCAGTTTACAGTGATGAAATTTTGGATCCTACCAAGTACACAATGTATAGAAAAAACCGTATTAATGCCATAACTGGTAAATTTATGGGTGGTGGGGTATTATGTGCTGTTAGTACTAAATATAAATCATCTATGATTAGATTTATTCTCAATCCGAACTCTATTCTCTATTGCTAATATTTTGTATGTACGTATTAATTTAAGTCCTGGGGAAAGTCTGATTGTTGTTGTTTATTCGCCACCTCCTATTTCAACTAAGCAGCAGGACATGATTTATGAGTGTCTCGAGTCTTGTTACCAGATTATGCAGTCCAGTTTCATTTTGGTTGGTGACTTAAATATTAGTAAATTAGTTGATCAATATTTGCATGGATTTTTTAATACGCATATAACCCGATTTGAATTTTTTTAAAATTTTCTTGGAGCTACTCAATATATAATTGTGACTCGCGTATTCTTGATGTAGTTTTATCCAATAAAACTTGTATTGTTACTTGTTCTAATTTTATTATGACTCGTGAGGATCCGCTTCATCCTATTCTAGTAATTTCCGTAAATGCTATTCTCTCTACACCATCTAATTCCACTTTTAATAACATTCTTTCCTACAATTTTAAACAAGTTAATTTTAAATTTATGTATATACTATTCCAAAATGTTGACTGGGATATTTTGAAGGAATACAGTGATGTTGATGAAGCATTCAGCAAATTTTATAAAATATTAAATCATATTTTTTCACGTGTGCCACTGACACGTAGAAAAGTATCTGCTTATCCACCTTGGTTCACTAAACAAATCATTTCCGATCTTAAATTATAAAAGTAAAAGTAATGAAATGTATTACACTAAATTAAAAACATAAAGAGCTAAAATTAAAAAAGATATAAAAATAGCTTATAAAATTTCATATCAAACACAGAAAAATTATAGCTACTGACCCAAGGCAATTCTGGTCATTTATACATAAAAAGAAAAACTCTACTACTACTCTAATGAAAATGTTACAGACTTTACTAATATTCATAGCCCAAATTCCGCTAATGCTTATTTAACTATTAGGGAAATTACTGAAGACGATATTATCATGTCAATTAAATCTCTGAAAGTTCCATGTTCTCCAGGTCCAGATAAGTGAAACCGTTATATAATATATATACAGTCAAGTCCGACTATAACGAACCCGTTTATAGCGAACTCACGGCTATAACGAACTTTTTGGGCAAGCACAAACAACAACCCATATGCACATAATATTTTTTTTCCCTTTATAACGAACTCTGTTATAACGAACGTCCGCTTAAAGCGAACCATTTCTTTGTCGCTAGCATGTAAACATTCCGCCTATAACGAACTCACTAGATGCGAACTTGCTTCAATCCATTAGTGTATGTGGTCTGTGGCCAGTAGTAAACATTTCATGGTGTAAAGTACGCGTGTAAAGCCATGTCTGCATCAATGGGTGAAAAATCTCGTAAGCGTAAAGCTTCTACAGTTGAAAAAAAATACGAAATCATACAAAAACTTCAAAATGGCATGAAGCAAAGCCAGATCTGTCTACAAATGGGGTTAAGTAAATCAAGAATAGGTACAATTTGGAAAGATAGGGTTAAAATACTGGCTGTTTACGAACGTGACAATTGTGCTGCTAAAAAGTTAAGGAAATCGCATCATGAAGAGCTGGATCGAGGTTTATTGAAATGGTTTTCCCAAAAAAGGGCGGATAATGTGACAATCTATGCAATGTAAAATTACAGATTTTTTTAAAAAAGAGTCTAGTGTAGTTACCTAAGCACGCATACATATTACAGCACTATTCAATCATTGTATGTATTATGTACTGTTTGTTTTTAATATGTATTATGTACTGTTTATATTTTGAATAAAAAAAAACACGAAGTTACTTCTTTTCTTTTATTGCGAACCTCGGCTATAGCGAACTGTTCCTAATGACAAGTAAGGGTTCGTTATAGTCGGACTTGACTGTATACAGGATGGTGACAGCATAGCGGTTTCAATGGTAAAATCTTAATGTGCAGATATTTGCTCACCTAATTATTTTAGAGTAAAATTGTATTTAAATTTTTACTATAGAAAAAAATACTGCATCCGAATATGATGTTTATAATTTTTTAATTTCCGGAACCGTAAAAATGGTCAAAAACAATAATACCATTTTTGCAAAAATCATTGATGCTATGGAATAAAATTTTAAACAAATATCACATAACCAATTAGCAAATGTCAGACAAGAATTTTACAATAGATTGGGGCATTGTTTAATGGTAAATGGTGGTTTGTGATATGTTATTTATATTATAAATTCATATGTTTGTGATAGTAAAATAAAAATCCTTTTTCCCAATACATTTTATCTTTTAATTTAAAAATTTAAATAAGTTAAGGGTCGTATTCATAGTCATTTTTTAAAGAAATCTTAAATTTCGTTTTCGTCAAATTACATTGTTGTAATCAACAAATACATTGTTGTCATCAACTACAATCAAGGTGTTTTCATTTTCCTCGTTTTGAAAATAAGTTTAAACGTCAAGAATCTGTGTCAGATATTTGCGCTTTTGTTAAATTTTTTGTTGCATGGCACCAATGATTTTTGCAAAAAAGTTATTATTGTTTTCGATTATTTGTATGATTCCGGAAATGCAGTATTTTTTTCTGTAACAAAAATCTAAATACAATGTTGCTCTAAAATAATTAGGGGAGCAAATAACTGTACATTAAGATTTTACCACTTACCCGCCTCACATCACCATATATATATATATATATATATATATATATATATATATATATATATATATATATATATATATATATATATATACTACTAATAAGCGAGGTGGAGGTGTGGCATTCTATGTTCGTGAGGGCATCACCTTTACAATGTTAGACACTACTTTTATGAATACTATAAATAATTTGGAGCATCTATGGATAAAATGCATTGTTAATAAACACAATATGTTTCGGAGTTATTTATAATCCGCATGAAAACTATTATAAAGACCTTGAAATCCTGGATCCATTACTCACTGAATTCAATTCACGATATGATTATGTTGTCTGTGCTGGCGATATAAATGTGGACATGCTCTCTGCGAATTATAAATCTAAATATATATTAGACATAATTACTACAAATGGAATGTTTCAACTAATTGATCAGCCCACTAGACCAATTTCAAAAACCCTTCTAGATGTAGTTATTGTATCTGACAGTAAATTGTGTGTGGATTCAGGGGTGCTGGATACTAGTAATATATCAGACCATGATTGCGTATACTCCACCTTAAACTTTCCTAAAAGTAGTGCCACGTCTAAAACAATTACATATAGGGATTTTAAAAACTTTAATTTCAACAGTTTTTATGAGGATTGTGATCAGGTAGACTGGAATTATGTGTTTAGTTTAAAAAACATAAATGATAAATTATTATATCTTAATGAAAACATAAGTTCTCTATTTGATAAACACGCTCCAGTTAGAACAATTAATGTTAATAAAAGATATAGCCGATGGATTACTCCAATTATAAGGGTAATGCAGAAAAAAAGGGATCAAGCGTTGTTAAATTATAAAAAGCTTAAAACTGAAGCTAAACATAAATATTATAAAGATTTACGAAATTTAACGACAGCTGCAATTCGGCGTGAAAAACAAGCGTATCTTTTATATAATATTAATAATAAAATCAACAATTCAAAAGAGTTATGGAATAATTTGAGACGTGTTGGAGTTAAAAAACTAAAGTCCCTATACCGGATTACTTTTTAAAACCGGATGAATATATAAAATATAATACCGAAAAAATTAGCGCTACTACAATAAATCCACAAACACTGGACTTTTATAATTGTAATTACCATGACGGTAGAAGCACTAAATATTTTTGTTTTAGTTGTGTGGATAGAGAAAAGATTGAAAGAATAATTCAATCACTTACATCTAATGCAGTTGGCAAGGACGGTATTTCTGCTAAAATGATACAAATTATGTTGCCTAAAATAATTGATCATATTACGCATATAATTAATACCAACATTATTGAAGGAATTGTCCCTGATATTTGGAAAACAGCCATTGTAAAGCCGATTTAAGCACGGTACCGTGAAATCATTCGACGACTTACGACCTATTAGCATTTTACCTACCATGTCAAAGATACTAGAAAAAATCTGTTGTGAACAAATTAACAATTACATTAAAGATAGAAATATTTTACCATCAACTCAATCTGGTTTCAGAAAAGGTCATAGTACAAATACTTGTCTGCTGAATATCGTTGATGAAATGTTACATAATTATAATAATTCAAAGGCGACCCTTTTAATTCAAATAGATTTTTCTAAAGCTTTTGCCATGGTAGATCATAATTTGCTTTTAGCGAAGTTAAAATATTATAATTTCGGTTGGAGCGCTTTGCAATGGTGCACTAGTTACTTACTAAATAGATCGTTTCAGGTTACAATGTCATCAAATACTAATACACTTCACTCTAAACTGTATACTTTACCCTTAGGAGTTCCACAAGGATCTATGTTGGGTCCTCTATTTTATTTTATTTATGTTGCCGATTTACCCAGTGTGTTGAAATTTTGCACTGCGCATGCATATGCAGATGACACTCAAATTTTAGCAACGGTAAATAAACATAACATAAATAAAAACTCATTTTTGGTGAATGCTGACCTTGAAAACTTCTCCACCTGGGTAAAAAATGATGAACTTCAAATTAATGCTGGTAAATCCTCCTTACTTGTCTATGGTTCAAATGAGTCTCCGTGCATTGAACTAAATGGTACAAGACTACAACGTAGTACTGTGGTCAAGAGTTTGGGCATGTTAATAGATGAAAATTTATTTTTCCGCGAACACTTGACTAAAAAATTAGTTGCAGCTAAATTAAAACTAAAAGTACTGTATCAGTACCGTCAATTACTCTCTCCAGATGTTAAATTTCGCCTTGTCAATTCATTAATATTTCCCCTACTAGATTATTGTTCATGCGATTACGTACCTAATCTAACTAAAGGTGACAAATGCAAAATTAATCTTATGCAAAATAGCTGCTTAAGATTTGTATTTGGTGTACGTAAATTTGACCATATGTCCCTGTACCGTTCTAAAGTTAATTTGAATTTTATTGAAGATAGAGTAAGAATATTTTTTCTCCGGCTCATACACAAAACAATAATAACCCGATGTCCACAATATTTATATGAAAAACTTGAATTAAAAAGACACAAGTACAATTTACGTGAAAATGATATATATGTTGTGCCATCCTTCAACAAAATTAAATATAAAGGATCTTTTTCATATTTAGCTCCTACTCTGTATAATAATATTCCAAATAATTAAAAATCTCTATCATGTAGTTCTTTCAAATGTCATATAAAAAAATATTTTTCGGTAATTTAATATGTGTACTTACTCTCATTGTCAAAATTGCCTGACTTCTTCTCTTATTATTACTATTAATTATTTTTGGTATTATTACTATTGTCAGAGATATTATTTTGCGTAAGATTATTTTTATTAAATTTAATATGTTTTGCCTCTAATTAGCTATTTAGGTACGTAACCGATGCTGTTGGATAAGAGCTACATTTAATGATACTGGTATTCACGTATTTTATTTCAGTTTATTTCTAGATTTCAGTGTGAGAACATCGATATTATAGTGATTCAGGTGAGAGAGTTAATCTAGCGTGTGTATGATTGTGAGTGTGCATGTGAGCAGTACTGGGTACTGTAGTGGCCGCATCGTGTGAACCCGAGGGTCGCCAACGGTAGCAGCAGGGAAGGCTGTAGTGACCCGCATCTGTGGTCGCCAACGGCAGCAACAGTTTGGGCTGTAGTGATCTGATCCAGTTGGTTAAGAGGAATGTCTCCGGATCACCACCGAAGCGGCAGTAGTTCCGTAGTGGCCGCTCGTGTGAACCCGAGGGTCGCCAGCGTAGCAGCAGGGAAGGCTGTAGTGACCCACATCTGGTGTCGCCAACGGCAGCAGCAGTTAGGGCTGTAGTGATCTGATCCAGTTGGTTAAGAGGAATGTCTCCGGATCACCACCGAAGCGGCAGTGGTTCCGTAGTGGCCGCTCGTGTGAACCCGAGGGTCGCCAGCGTAGCAGCAGGGAAGGCTGTAGTGACCCACATTCTGGTGTCGCCAACGGCAGCAGCAGTTAGGGCTGTAGTGATCTGATCGAGTTGGTTAAGAGGAATGTCTCCGGATCACCACCGAAGCGGCAGAGGTTCCGTAGTAACTAGCGGTACTGCCCGTAGTTGCCAACATGTGTGTACGGTGTGTGAATGCCTGAACCTTTTGTAAATGATTGCCTCCTCACTGAGTATTTCTCATGTGTTAATTCTTTTACAGAAATAATCACGGTGTGAAGAAGGATTCCGCGTGACCGGGTTCGGCCAGGCGACGGTCATCTAGATTTGTTATTATTTTTGTATTAATACTGTATATACCGGTTTGGGTGATAAATGTGTTTTAATATTCTAATTTTCAGCGCTAACATTTAATCGTCATTTATAACATTTCAGAAGTGGGATCAGAACATTTTTAACTTTCAGCTTTTGGGATCACACCAACAAAGCTTTTGGAACAGTGCGGATATTGATTACGTTTATGTTTAGCTGGATTACGAACCTGGAACAACATTACAACATGACTTTACCTAACAACAGTCCTCAATTTCAGTATGTACGTTCACTTTAAGCGCTATGCATAAATGGGACGAAATAACTACCATCATGTATGTGAGATCTCGCTGGAGAGGGTATGCAGAAATATGGTATAAAGCGCTGCAAGGAATAAATCATTCTTGGGAGTCATAGAAGGCTATGTTGTTGAAGGCATTTCCGTCACAGGAAAATTATTTTCAGTTGCTTCATGAAATGATTTCTCGCAACAAGAAACCGGATGAACTTATGTTGCAATACTATTATGAGAAGCTGGCGCTACTCAACACTTGCCCTTATCAGAGAATGCAAGAAGCCGCAGTCTCTTTTATTATTTTTGAAGACGATCGAAGAAAAATTAGCGACACGAAACCTTTCTACTCCCGTTAAACGCGACTTACATCGTACTTTTCAGAAGAGCAAGTGGCCTTACTATACTACGCAGCAGCACGACGATGGAATGGAGAACATTTGTTGTTTTATTTGTGGAAAATTGGGACATACACGCTCACATTATAACAAAAAACGGCAACGAGTATCGAATTGTGCAGAACGAAATGGAGGCGAATTCAGTGGAAGTAGAAATCAGCGACCACAACAACATCAGCATGTTCAACGTCAACAAGAGCCACAACCACAACTGCCAGAAAGGAACATCTTAACAACTTCTGCGGAGGTAAGCGGTAATTGTCTAAGCGTACGTCGATATGGGGTCCACTTGCATAACCATGAAGGAAACGAGCACGTATTCCCGTGAACAATTGTAGTAGCACACAAAGATATGAAATGTGTTCTACCAGTCTTGAACTGATCACATGCGGAATGAACAATTCAGAAGGATAAAATTATAACAAGAAGATGGAAGTGTCAAGCTGATAATACAGAAGCGCAAAAAATGAAGGAATTTACTTTACGTAGGATGAACTACACATGGGAACGGATACAAGTGTGGATCAACGCGAACAACTAATATGTCTGCTGAAGGAATATAGGGATTGTTTTGTGAAAACTGTGAAAGCTATTCGATGCACGAATGCGACCGTAGTGGATATTTTACTGTCTTATGATACACCCATTACATGCAGGCCGTACAGATTGTCAATTCCAGAGAGGAAACACGTTCAGGCAATGGTACAAGAGCTTCTTGATGGCGACATTATACGCGAATCTACTTCACCCTTTTCAGCACCGATTCTTCTAGTGAAGAAAAAGAACGGAGAAGCGCGAATGTGTATAGACTACAGGCATTTAAACAAAGTAACAGTAAACGACCGATACCCCTTTCCAAGAATTGATGACCAACTAGATGAATTGCAAGGAGCGAAGTACTTCACAACTTTAGATATGACGTCAGGATATTACCAGATGCCTATCGCGCAGAGCTCGAAGTACAAAACTGCATTTGTAATACCGGACGGACATTACGAGTTTAATCGTCTCCCTTTTAGATTATCTAATGGACCATCAGTTTTTCAGAGGCTGGTCAACAAAGTTCTAGGATCACGTCGTAACACCATCGTCATGGCTTACTTAGATGACATCATCTGCCCATCATCATTCACAGAGGGAATTCAGCGACTGACGACACTATTTGACATTTTGTTTAGGGCAAACAACTTTACACTGGATATGAAGAAATGTATCTTTTTCAGACCAGCATCAATTCGGATTGGTCGAGATGGAGTTCGACCTGGAAAGGAGAAAATAAAAGCCGTCACCGGATTTCAGGCACCGAGGAATGTGCATCAAGGAAGACAGTTTGTAGGACTTACAAGCTATTTTCGACACTTTATTAAAGATTACGCTAAGATTGTGCGACCGATTACTAATCTAACGAGAAAGGATACACGGTGGTGTTGGGAAGCGAAACAACAGAAAGCATTTGAAGACCTAAAGGAAACGCTTACGGAACGACCACTTTTGCGACTATACGATTCGAAAGCCGAAACAGAGGTGCACATGAACGCCAGCAAGTTAGGATTAGGAGGAATCCTGCTGCAGAAATTGAACACAGGTAAATTCCATCCAGTTGCTTATTTCAGTCGCCAAACTTCACCAACGGAAATGAAGTATCATTCGTATAATCTAGGGACTTTAGCAGTAGTCGAAACTTTAAAGTAATTTAGAGTATATCTGCTGGGAATACATTTTAAATGGAATGGAAAATGCTGGCTGGAACTGCAGGAATATTCAATCGATTTAGAATATCGCCCAGGATTACGAATGGGTCACGTCGATGCGCTAAGTCGAAACCCCGTGTCAGGAGAAGGACTTTCTGAAGAATTTGAATTTTTTTTTATATAAGAAGCTAACTGGATACTCGCCGGACAAATGACAAATTGAAAATTATCAAGAACATTTTAAGTAAACCACCGGAAACTAACTACGAAAGGAATATTTATAAAAATCACTGGTTACGAGACGAACGGGTTTACCGAATCACCGCGTCTGGAATCTAGTGGGTTGTACCTAGAGGACAACGGCTGCAGATAGTACGTTCCTGTTTTGATGAGTTTGGACACTTTGGAATTTACTGGTTTCCTGGAGTGAGAAAATTCGCGAAGTACACTGACTTGTGTATCAGATGTTTTTACCATAAACAACAGAGAGAGAAACAGCCAGAACTATTGAATACAATTGAGAAACTATCAATTCCATTTCACACCATCCATATGAAGGACCATTCCAAATAAAGAAAGTTCTACTGAACGATAGATTTTCAGTAGAAGATTTGCCTGGTACAAATCGAAGTAGAAGAGGAGAATATAGTAACGTAGTGGCGATTGACAGGATGAAACCATATTTAAGTACACGTGAACTGTCGGAAGACAACAGCGCTTCGGATGTTGATGCTGATGCTGCAGGAATTTGGGATTGATTCCTCGAGGACGAGGAACTTTTCTATATACCGGTTTGGGTGATAAATGTGTTTTAATATTCTAATTTTCAGCGCTAACATTTGATCGTCATTTATAACACTATGTTTACTGTTTTTTTACTTGGTTACTAGTATAACTTGTAATGTACGTTTTTTCTATTTCATATGTATTTCTTTTGTATTTCATATGTATTTTTTTTTGTACTGGTTAGGTGGAAGATCAGCCTTGGCTGAACCTCGCCATTGAGATTACCTCAATAAAGCATATTATTATTATTATTATTATTATTATTATTATTATTATTATTATTATTATTATTATTATTATTATTATTATTATATATATATATATATATATATATATATAATATACACAAGGAATTTATTTTAACATGCAACATATGGTGTATCACTTTCATGGTTACACACTTTTTCTGTCAAAAAATGACAGCAATGTAATTTTTGTCCATTTTAAAATGCAACATACAAAATTTGTAGTTATGTATTATCAATATTAATTTCCAATAAATTAGCCTATATATGATTAACAAAAACTCAAAACTTTAATGTAGTACATCTTAAAAAATTTAGCTTACAAAAATTTTAATGAAATAATTGTTCAAAAATACCTCCATTTACACTGGGGCAATATCTTAGTCGGTCGTAAAAGGAATTGACACCATTTGTGATGTGTTCTGTAGGTATCTCCTGTGCTGCAGTACTATTTATAATGTTGCATTTTAAAATGGAGAAATATTACATTGCTGTCATTTTTTGACAGTAGTGTGTAACCATAGAAGTGATGAATCATATGTTGCATTTTAAAATAAATTCTATAATATATATATATAGACAGAGAATTTATTTTAAAATGCAACATATGATTTATCACTTCCATGGCCATTAGGTAAAATAAATACCCGGGTATTTACCTTGAAAAATAAATACGTGGGTATCTTGCATCACTATAATATATATATATATATATATATATATATATATATATATATATATATATATATATATATATATATATTAATGTCCTTCACTTAAGAAGAACATTTTCTGTACCCCTGGATACTATAATATTTGGAATAGTGAAATTACTATTAAGCCTCATTTCCATCGATTGTCCTAATGCGTAAGAGCTATAATTAATAACTAAGCGCAATGCGTAAAAATGTTTATCATATGGAAATGTTTACTACCATTTCCAGCTATGCATAAGGCTTAATGCTTAAGAACTAAGAGCAATGCTTAAGAACAAAAGCTTGCAAACTCCAAGGTTTAAGGCGTAATGCCTAAGCGTAATTGTGAGATGGAAATACATATCTGTCATCTGTCTTTCTTTATTTTCTAATCTAAACTGTCAGCTGTCAGTCTATTTTATAATTATTAAGTTTTTTCATTTTAAGATATTGATATAGATGCCAAAAATTACGTATATGACATGTTTGGAAAAGAAGAATTACTGCTGCAATGACTGTCTGCTAGAGTTAAAAATAAAAAGGATAAAAAATGTGACATTTCTGTCGAATTAGTCACTAAACAAAGTAGCTGGAAATGGTATCCTAGTATATTGTTATAATACATTAAGCATTACGCACAAATCATTATGCATTAAGCATTAAAACATTCGGTGGAAATGACTGAAATGAGGCTTTACATATAATAATTTAACAATGAAATTAATTTATGCAATTACGTAAAGCTTTGTCATACACCAATTAAGTTTGGGAGATGTGTATGTAATGAAAAAAAATCAAATTATTTACTACCTATTCAACCAGTGTCCCAAAACTGTTTCCTTCAAAAACCTCAAAAACTAATTTTTGAATTTTGAAAAAATTCTTTTTGTTCCGTAATCAGGACATTAAGAACTATATGCCCTTCTAATATGTACCTGAAGTTATGGGACACCTGTATATATATATACAGGGTGGTGACTTGGACTATGCAGCATAGGGGTTACAATGGTAAAATCTTAATGTACAGTTATTTGGTCCCCTAATTATTTTAGAGCAAAATTGTATTTAGATTTTTGTTACAGAAAGAAATACTGCATTTCCGGAATCATACAAATAATCGAAAACAATAACATTTTTGCAAAAATTATTGGTGCCATGCAACAAAAATTTTAACAAAAGCGCAAACATCTGACACAGATTCTTGACGTTTAAACTTATTTTCAAAACGAGGAAAATGAAAACACCTTGATTGTAGTTGATGACAACAATGTATTTGTTGATTACAACAATGTAATTTGACGAAAACGAAATTTAAGATTTCTTTAAGAAATGACTATGAATACGACCCTTAACTTATTTAAATTTTTAAATTAAAAGACAAATTGTATTGGGAAAAAGGATTTTCATTTTACTATCACAAACATATGAATTTATAATATAAAATAACATATCACAAACCATCATTTACCATTAAACAATGCCCCAATCTATTGTAAAATTCTTATATATATATATATATATATATATATATATATATATGACTTTTCTCCTAATCTTCTTAATTTGTTGTGTTCATATCATATATTACAAATCGCAAGCAATTTGTTGGGTGTAATGGCTTTAAGTCTAATTATTTTATTCCTACATCTGGTGTACTACAAGGGTCAAATTTAGGGCCACTCTTTTTTGTTTTATTCATAAATAATATTACTGAGTGCTTGGAATATTCAGAATCACTGCTATATGCTGATGATTTAAAATTATTTAAAGTCATTGATTCAGTTTGTGATTGCCATCAGCTTCAGAAGGATATTGATAACCTTCTAGCTTAGTACTCATCCTCACGTCTTTTCTTTAATGTCTCAAAGTTTAAAGTTATGTCTTACTCAATGAAGCATACTACAACTATTTCGTCTTACTGGATTGGTGACCTTAGTCTTGATAGAGTTAATACTAATACGGACTTGGGAGTTATATTTGATCCTAGATTAGTGAATACATCCTATAAAACACTAGGTTTCATTATTAGAAATTCACGGAACTTCACTAATATCACAACTCTCAAGTCCTTATACTTTTCTCTAGTTAGATCCAAACTTGAGTATTGCCGGATTATCTGGAATCCCATGTATCATACTCATAATATCAAAATTGAATGGGTACAAAGAAAGTTTGTACGATATTGCGCGATAAAATCTTCTTCTGTTTTTAATTCATTTACTTACAGTTATTCCGTGACTTTATCAAATTTAAATATGCAAACATTGGATTCTAGACGTAAGATTCGCTCATGCTTATATTTACAGGGGTTATTGCGAAATGTTATAGATGGCGTTAATTCAATGAGCCGTATGCAAATAAATATTCCTCGGTTGGCATCTAGGTCTTATATAACGTTTTGCACTAGGCTATGTAGGAAAAATTATGAAACTAGAGATCCAGTTAGACGAATATGTCTAATATATAATGAAGTCGAAAGTATTATGAATGATAAAATGGATATTTTCAGTCTTAGCTACTGCCAATTAAAAAATATTTTATGTAAAAATTTATTGTAATATTCTAAAATCAATTTCTACTTGTCGTTGTATTTGGTTGTTTTCTTATTGTATAGAATGTATATTTTTGTATAATGTGTGTCTATTCATGTTGTTATTGTGATGTATTGGTGTATCCAACCCCGCACCCCGCTGTTATTGAGATACTTTGTATCATGTTGGGAGGTTGTAAATAAAATAAATCAAATAAAGAAATAAAAATATTTTTCTTAATTTCTTCTAATATTACACATATAAATTGACTAATTTGAAATGTAATTCATAGAATTAGTATCCCTGAATAAGCATACAGAATTTCAATTTAATATCTTGCACTGGGGAGATACTATTCACAATTAACTGATTTTCCATGTTTTATATTTAATTTTTATTGAAAGTAACGATTACTGACAAAGCATACATAGTAAAGTATTGAAAATAAGAGCAAAATGACAACATTAAATTAAAATACAATTATTTGACACAAACATTATATAATTTTTGTCCAATTATAACATTGTCCTGGCTTTTAGCTCTCCTAATTTTAGAATCAATAAATATACAGTGTGTTAAAAAACCTAACTCGGAGTAAGCTATGAATAAAGAAACATGTCTTAATTTGAAAGTATTAAATTAAATGTCAATTTGACACGAGATTTTGTCAAAAATGTTGTTTAATGAAATCGAAGCTTTTCTTCTTCTCTGAATAATTATCAGACATACGTTTCTCTGTCATAGCCTACTCCGAGTTAGATATTTTTTTGGACACATGGCACAACGAAGTATTGTTCACAAGATACGTGTAGAAATGTATTCTTAATGACTAATATTTAACATTCTATACCTATTACAATGTGGTTACTTCATTTTACTTGTGTTATATATTTATTGAATGATTAGGGAGGTTAAAAGATGGTAAAATTAGGTGATGCACTATACTTCACAATTGCGATGAAGAATAACTATATTATATACGGTGAATGCACTTTTCTAACGAATCTGGTTTACCTATTATATGAACTACGTTACTAAACTTTTGTTGGTCGCTACTAGATTTAGTGTAAAAACAATTTAATATTATCAGAAGGCTTGAGGTATTTTAAGTTTAATTTCTTACATATGTATTATTAATAAATTTGTGAATTATACATCAAACATTTTTATTTGTAATATAGACAAAAATCGCATGATAGTTAACATATGCGGGTTGCTTATATTAACTACATATATTCTAAAAACAAAGAAAAGTAGTCCCGAATTTTTTTCCAGTGCACTCGCCGTATATACTCGTATTCTATTTCTATTCTACGCAATCTTCGCAGCATCTTTCAGTTTGTTGTATTCACAATTCATCAATGAGATACCGGAGTGTCCTGGAAGAAGACGACGACGTCGAAAGTAATAGTATGTCGTAAAACTAATCGCAATTATCAAAATAATTATGACAAATACTATTATTACAATCAGTGCATTAGAAAACCCTGCAAAAGAAAAACAAATGTTACTATCATACATATAAATTTAGAACTTACAATTACAAATGAAACAGAAAGTAGGTAGTAGAAAGCTATTAAACAGGACTAATGCCCGGTCGCACCAATATTTTAATTGATGTTTAACCAAAAATTAAATTCAAATCCACATTTTATAGGTATAAAATGTTTTACATAAATGTTTATTTTAATTTACTTTTTGTTTAATTCGCAATTAAAATGTTGGTGTAACCGGAACCGGGCGTTAAACACGAATTATTAATTTAATGGGATGAAAAAATGAGAATGATTATGAAATTACAGAAATAATTAAAAATGAGAAAAATAAAAAAAATTAACAAATGGTGATCTTTAATTGATTTTTTCATTTGTTTCATAATGCTTTTGTTTCACTCCGCCGTAAAATAGTAATTCGTGTTTCATTTCTGTTCAAAACAAATGAATATAGATATGTTATATTATATTGTTGAAAGGCTTATACCTATAATAAGTAATGTAATTTAAAAAAAATATTTGTGTTATATCTCGAGAAATATAGTTGCACATGTTATTCTACATATAAAAATTCTTTGAACATTTCTTTTGTTTCTTCCATGAAGAGCAAGATGAGATATTTTCGAAATGAGCAAAAAATGAGTTTTAGCCTGTACAAAAGAAGAAATAAAATTCCTATGATGTGTTGTCTAATAAACGTTTCTCAAAAAATTGATTATACAATGTGCAATCGGTTTTGTAATATCGTTATTATTATCCGAGTTACCTTAAAAATAGGCACCCTAATTTAATCACAGATATTCTCGTAAATAAGATTCTTTCATTCACATAAGCTACGTAAAAATGGCGATAGACCTATAGACCTAAAAATTTAAAATGCAATTCCATTTTATGTCAATAGTGACCGATTTGGGTTATAACATAATAAAGATAACTGCACTTATTTATTATTATTTGTTTCACATTAAAATAATTTATACGTTAATGCGATTTAATTTATTTCATAAAAACGATACACATGACACGTGAGTAATACGATTGAATTACATTAGCGATGTAATACGATCGTGGGATCATGATACTGTCCTTTTTACTCCAATGTATTTAAATGGATCAATTTATATCTACATTGTTGATACGATCAAGATACAATATTCTTTTGTTTTAAGAATAATGTTTGGAATTCATAGGCCTCTGTTAAAATATGTTGGCAATATTGTAATATCTGACACCAAGAAAAAATCATTTGGGTATATCATATAAATCAAATTTTATTATCAGGATTTCTGACATCGATCATATCAAGTTCTCGCCATTGGTAGAGCGCGCGTCTCGCCTACATTTCCACCTAATGTTTTAACGCGTAGTGGATAGCAGCGTCGGACTGGCCATTGTGGCGATGTGGCGATCGCCACAGGCCCGGCGAACGAAAGGGCCCGGTCTATCTAGTACTTAGTTAATAGTTTTCAATATGATAAAGAGAAAAAAATCTTAAAGAACTAATTGTAGATCAAGTATAAACATAATTCAGAGTCTGATCTTAACCAGAGAACAAGCGTAGCGTTTCGAAGAAAACTAAACGCCAATATAGTCTTACTTCTATCCCTGTCTTCACCCCAAACTCCATCATCACCCCGGCCAGGGTATTCTAGAAATACGTGCTCAACGGGCATGTGCAAAATCTACTATGTAGTAGGTATAAAATTTAGTTTTAAGTTCTGTGTGGTTTGATGTGACGTTTCACTTTTCACATAGTAGACTTTCATTACCAGATACATAAAAATGACTAAATTCAGTTAACTAACTCCATTTTTATTCCGAATTAAAATTTTTAATGAGATCTGTTCACGAAACAGAATACCTAAGGTAGGAGTTAAATTCTGCAACTGCATTTTAATAACAATTTTTGTCGCCTTAACTCTTGGAATTGTACTTAAACTTAAGTATTCCCAATTGCACCAACAAGGCTTAAATTTTAAGCGTCCCACAGACAAAAAAAGTAAATCGAAACAACAATGAATAGTAATTCATTTAACATATCGACGTAATATTGTCAATTGTGAAAGATAGCACTAAAATGAAAATTAATAATAAACATTGCACCTACAAAAAAAAGATTATCTTTAATAGTATCATTGATTATATATACTATGTACGTAGTATAGACAGGGTGGTGGCGGTTAGGGGTGAACATAGGGATTTAACATGGGATTTTAGTTTTTTGCAATTTCCTGCTCTCCTGTTCATTTTACGGCAAAAACTGTACAGTACAAAATTGTTCAGAATTAAAAATTGCATAGAAAAATGTATTTACATTTATTATTATGTTTTTGGTTTCTTCTCAATTTTAAAAATAAATTTCAAAATTTCTGTTAATTTGTAGCAATAGCCATGACTTATAACTCAAATGTTTAAACAGAATAATGTCATTCAAATTCTGTCAAATTTTCGAAATTTTCTCTAATAAAAAGTTAATTTAATAATGAATGTTTATTCGAATAAGGAACGAGTTTTCGTTATAAAAAATTATTATGGTGGAAATAGTTTTAGAAGAATACGTGATTTGTTTTCCATAAAGCACGAAAATACACCAATTCCTATTATAGCAACAATTTCTAAACTTGTTAAAAAATTTGAGAACACAGCTAGTGTAGGTGTGAACGAAGGTAATGAAGGAAATAATAATAATAGGTGCGTTCTATTGGTGTCAGAAATCTTCCTACTTCTTCTAGTAGAACATCAATGGTCGTTCTTTTGCGTCAAAAAAATCGAAATATTCCTACGAATCATTCCAACTTCAGAGTTGGAAGCGTTGGTAGGAAGATATATAGAGTGGAGATAAATTCAAAATTTTTCTAGCCGACTGTCGCGCGTACATTTCTGTCACATTTGTGAATACTATTTAGAGTAGACTGTGCTCAACAAAAATATCTCCTTTACGTTTGTATTATTTAATATATTTTATATAATTACAATCTTTGTAATATTTGCATAACAACATTTTGAAGATCCAAAATAAACATACAAAGTTATCTTTAGTTGTTAATTAACAATAACACATAACCACTGCCACTGTTCTATTGTATTTATTTTTTACTTGACAGCACTTGACAGTTATTTGATACTGAGCGTTCTATTGCTTTAAGAATATTCTTATTCTAGTAGGAATATTTCTGACACCGATAGAACGTACCTAATAATAATAAAATAATAATAGAAGACGTCATAACGAAGTGAATGAAGAAATGGTATTGGCTATGATAAATCAAAATTCTACGTAGTTAATACATTTGGAATTGGTTCATTATTAAATGGTATACCTAATAAAAATGCGTATTAAAATTAAAAGTTGTTTGTTTTTATTTAATTTTTAAGTTAGATTAATGCATGGTTGACGTTTATAAATAATTTTTGACAACCAGAAAAAAATAAATTCCATGGCTATTGCTACAAAATAACAGAAATTTTGAAATTTCTTTTTAAAATTGAGAAGAAACCAAAAACATAATAATAAATGTAAATACATTTTTGTATGTAGTTTTTAATTCTGAACAGTTTTGTGCTCTACAGTTTTTGCCGTAAAATGAACAGGAGAGCAAGAAATTGCAAAAAACTAAAATCCCATGTTAAATCCCTATGTTCGCCCCTAACCGCCACCAGCCTGTATAATCAATGATAGTATTCACCATTCACTATTAATATGATTTGATTACAACAAAGAAAATATTCCAAAAATGATTATAACAATATATTTATAAATTTAATATTTAAATTCATTAACTTCGTAATGCATACTTCGTATATGCGTTATTTACTCTATCTGCCAAATCTCGGCCAAAATATACGTGTTTGAGACGCGATTTTCATATTAGATTACTGCTAATTCTATACAACTAGTACAGTTATGTTTGGTAATAAATAAAATACTTTAAATTTTTTTTGTAGTTCTCAAAAATAAACCATTTCAAAATTTACCGTTTTCGTCTATATGTATGTATTTTTTCTCAAATAACGATACACCATTAAAATGGTCTTCTGATGGGGTAACTGTTGTCTAATTTACCCGATACCAGAACTCTTATATTGCTTGAGATCTCCATGCAAGGAGTATTTCAATAAATCTATTTTCTTATGTTAATCGTCAATGTCACGGATTTTTGGGTTCAGCTTGTGTCCTTACTTAATGTTTTCATTCATTAATGTATTTAAAAAAAAACCTTCATTTATAACCATCTTTGTTTCATTAATAATATTTTGAATGGCCCAGAATAGGGGGCCCGGTAATCCAAATCGCCACACTCAGAAATATGTCCCAGTCCGACACTGGTGGATAGGATAGTGCATAACGCATAAACGCAAACGTAATTCGTAGTGGTTAGTACACAATTTGAAGACCATTCCCTCCAAATGTTTTAATTCGTAAGTTTATAGTAATGATATAGACAATAGTATATTAAAAGACGCAAAGACAAGCATTAAAATGATCCTTATTTTAATACGAGTACAGTTTGCGTAATCGAGCCGTAGGCGAGTTAGGTAAAGTACGAGTATTAAAAATGGACATTGTAATACGTGTTTTTCAATTTCAATTTATTCTGACATTTGTCATTTTGACATCTGTTACTTATAAGTTAAGAGTTAAAATTTATATTTCCTACAAATAAATACCTTGAATTTTAATTTAAAAAAGTGCTTACTGTTTGATGTAAATATTTTACTATAAAAATCTAATTTCAGTAATTTTCCATGAGTAATGATAGGTAATGACAACTAAAATGAAAAATATTTATTTGACACTTGGACTAAATTACCACTTCATAATTTAAAAAATGCCTAAAAACATTTATACAAAATTGTTCATTGTATTGTAATTGTTCTGTAATTCACATTGTGTATGTACGCGAAATAGGAAATAGTTATTCATGCAACAAGTGTGTAAAGTAGTACTTTTTTGATCGAGTGCGATGTTTTACGAAAATTGTAGCACGAGGTAAAAAATCTGATGTGGCCAACACATAACCTCTCGCCAGATATTTTACCTGGTTGTACGCATAAAACGAAAAATATTTTTAAATACAAATACATATATTCATGTCTCACTACAAAATAATTCTCACATATATTTGCAAAATCTATGGGATATTTTAATATAAATTATGTACAATACATACATTTTCTTTATATTCAATATCCTGAAATTTTCTTTTTCTACTTTCCTTTTCTTTTTCTATATATTCGTCATTTTTTCGCAAATTCCTTTTATATTCTTTTTACGTATATTCTTTTGCGTTGTTGACTTTTTTTTATTTTCATAATCTTCATAATAATGTACAAATATTTTTGACAGAGGCACACAAATATTTTTGACAGTGACATTTATGTGTCAATTACAAACATTTGAATTTCTTGCCTTGTAGTAGTTTGATCTTATGTTATTTTATATGCCTTTCTTTATCGCCAAATCTATAGAAGATATAATGAATTTATATTTATCGAATAAAGAATTGAACGTTCTTTAATATCAGTATTTACGTAAATTTTCGACAAATAATATTTAGATGATTTTTTTTCTTGTAACTACTACTTCCGGTTGTCCAATTGTTACCAAAACTCTTCCCATTATTGTTAGATTAAGGAATCCGTAGTTAAAAATGTCTTAAGTCTTATAGTATTTGAGAAATCGTGAATCCAACAACCACACACACATTCTCACACACAAACACACACACAAACACACACACAAACACAAAAACACACACACACACAAACACACACACCCAACACACACACAAACACACACATACACACAAACACACACACACACAAACGCACACACAAACACATACAAACACACACACACAAACACACACACACAAACACACAAACACATACACACACAAACACACACACACAAACACACACAAACACACACACACACAAACACACAAACACACACACACAAACAAACACACACACACACACACAAACACACACACAAACACACACACAAACACACACACAAACACACACACAAACACACACACAAGCACACACACAAAGACACACACAATCACACACACAAACACACACACACACAAACACACAGAAACACACACACACACACACACAAACACACACACACAAACACACACATAGAAACACACACACAAACACACACAAACATACACACAAACACACACAAACACACACACACAAACACTCACACACAAACACACACACAAACACACACAAACACACACACACACAAACACACACACACAAACACACACACAAACACACACACAAACACACACACACACAAACACACACACAAACACAAACACACACACACACAAACACACACAAACAAACACACACAAACACACACACAAAAACACACACAAACACACACACAAACACACACACAAACACACACACACACACACACACAAACACACACACACAAACACACACACACAAAAACACACACACACAAACACTCACACACACAAACACACACACAAGTACACACACACAAGTACACACACACAAAGACACACACAAACAAACACATACACAAAGCCACACACAAAAACACACACACACAAACACACACACAAACACACACACACAAACACACACACAAACACACACACACACAAACACACACACACAAACACACACACACAAAAACACACAAACACACATACACAAACACAAAAACACTTACACACACAAACACACACACCCAACACACACACACACACACAAATACACACAAACACACACACACACAAACACACACACAAACACACATACAAACACACACAAACACACACACACAAACACAAAAACACACACACACAAACACACACACCCAACACACACACAAACGCACACACACATACACACAAACACACACACAAACACACACACAAACACACATACAAACACACACACAAACACACACACACAAACACACACACATACACACACACAAACACACACACACAACACACACACACAAACACACACACAAACACACACACAAACACACACACAAACACACACACACACACACAAACACACAAACACACACACAAACACACACACACACACAAACACACACAAACACACACACAAACACACACACAAACACACACACAAGCACACACACAAAGACACACACAAACAAACACACACAAACACACACACACACAAACACACACACAAACACACACATACAAACACACACACACAATCACACACAAACACACACAAACAAACACACACAAACACACACACACAAACACACACACAAACACACACACACAAACACACACACACAAACACACACACAAACACACACACACACACAAACACACACACAAACACACCCACACAAACACACACACAAACACTCACACACACAGAAGTACACACACACAAAGACACACACAAACAAACACACACACAAAGCCACACACAAAAACACACACGCAAATACACGCACAAACACACACACACAAACACACACACAAACACACACAAACACACACACAAACACACCCACAAACACACAAACACACACACACACAAAAACACACACAGAAACACACAAACACACACACAAACACACACACAAACACACACACGCACACAAACACACACACAAATACACACACAAACACACACTCAAACAAACACACATACACAAACAAACAAACACACACACAAACACACACACACAAACACACACACACACAAACAAACACACACACAAACACACACACAAACACACACACACACACACAAACACACACACACACACATACAAGCACACACACACACACAAACGCACACACACACAAACACACACACAAACAGACACACACACACACAAACACAAACACACACACACACACACAAACACACATACACAAACACACACACACACACAAACGACACACACACAAACACACACAAACACACACACACAAATACACACACAAACACACACACAAACACACACACACAAACACACACACAAACACACACACACAAACACACACACAAATACACGCACAAACACACACACAAACACACACACAAACACACACACAAACACACACACAAACACACCCACAAACACACAAACACACACACACAAAAACACACAAACACACACACACACACACACAAACACACACACACAAACACACACACGCACACAAACACACACACAAATACACACACACAAACACACACTCAAACAAACACACACAAACAAACAAACACACACAAACACACACACACACAAACACACACACACACAAACAAACACACACAAACACACACACAAACACACACACACACACAAACACACATACACATACAAGCACACACACACACAAACGCACACACACACACAAACACACACACACACACACACAAACAGACACACACACACAAACACAAACACATACACACACACACACACAAACAAACACACATACACAAACACACACAAACACACACACAAACACACACAAACACAGACACACAAACACACACACAAACACACACACAAACACACACACACACAAACATACACACACACAAACACACACACACACACATAAACACACACACACACAAACACACACAAACACTCACACAAACACACACACACACACACACACACAAACATGTACACGTACACGTACACGTACACACACACACGCACAAATACACACACAAACACACACACACACTCAAACACACACACGCACAAACACACACAAACACACACACACAAACACACACACACACACACACACAAAACACACACACACAAACACACACACACACAAACCCACACACACACACAAACACACACACACACAAACCCACACACACACAGACACAAGCTAACACACACACACACACACACACACAAACACACACACACACACACGAACACACACACACACAAACACACACACACAAACACACACACACACACAAACACACATACACAAACACACACACAAACACACACACACAAACACACACACACACACACACACACAAACATACACACACACACAAACATACACACACACACAAACATACACACACAAACATACACACACAAACACACACACACACATACACACACACAAACACACACAAACACACACACATAAACACAAACACACAAACACACTCACACAAACACACACACACACACATACACACACACACACACAAACACGTACACGTACACACACACACACAAACACGTACACGTACACGTACACACACACACACACACACACACACACACACACACACACACACACACACACACAAACACACACACGCACACACACAGTAAAATCGTATTCTAGGGACTTTAAAACGTGCTCATTCATTAAAAACTGACCACCGAATTTGTTGACCAAAGACAATACCTTCCTTACCTAAAGGTGACGGCAGGTAAAGATTACATCATGTATCAATAACTTGCAATTAAACAACATGACACGGGAAAAGCGAGTGCTGGGGCTATTAATTTTCTTAAAAATAAATAATTTTAAAATTTCTACAATAGAACAAAAGACCCACTGGATTTTTCTTTGCATTTCTACAAGATCCCGAAATCTTATTATATGTTCGGTGTATTTTTCACCGTCTTACGACTACTCCACCCTGCTAGAACTTTTTAATGAAAGTCTTAAAAATATAATGAGTAGATACCCGCATCACTCCTACATACTTGGAGAAGATTTCAACGCCCGGATAGGCCCATTAAATAACTGCAAGAACACCCTATTAAATAATTGTATATTAAATCCTGTAAGAAGTACGAAGGATAATATTATAAACAAGAAAGGGAAGGAATTAATCAGAATAATAGAGGAGAGTAATCTATTTGTGCTAAACGAAAGAACTCCGAGTGACACTCCAGCAAAACCAACTTATATCTCTTCAAATGGCAAAAGTACAATAAACCTGGTATGGCTAGATACAAATAATTTTGGACTTCCAAGTTGTAGATATCATAACATCAGATCATATGATATGCTCCGTAGAAATTAGAAATTTAGCACAAAATTCTCAACGGAATGTAAAGAATGAGTACCAGAAAAAATCAATAGTTAAATGGGCTAACGACAAAACAGGAAAATTTGAAGAAGCTTTAATTAACATTACCGTAAATGTCTACGTTGAAGATAAATATGCTTATCTAATACATCAAATCGCGACTGTATCTATAAAATTAGGCTTAATAAAGAAAATCAAATTTGTAAAAGATACCTACATAAACAAAACTCCATAGTATGACAATACATGCGTAAAGTTAAAAAATACGCAAGAAAACAATTAAGAATCTGTAAAAGTACTAACTTCGCTGAAGAAAGCATTGCAGCATCTATGCAAGCAAAAAAAAATCTGATGTGGCCAGCACATTACCTTCCGTCAGTTCTATGTATTTTGTATAAATGTCATACAGAAAGTTCCTTGAAAAAGATTATATTTCTTGTACATTACCTTAAGGCAGTTGTATGTATTTTATACCAAACAGAAAGTTTCTAACAAAAGATCCTATATTTCCAGTAAAATTATAACATAAACATACTGTCAACTGCACTTGACACTGACACCTTTCAATCAGAATTTTCTATTTTCTTAATGTAGCAGCTGTTTCCAGAGTTATAGCAAAGCTGACTAATATACATGATATTTAATATCTTTATAATTTTTTAACTCTATGTCCATTTAATATGAAGTATAAAATGCATTGAAATTGTATAGAGAATATATAATTCTTTAATATTTATAATAACATTAAATGTGAAAAAATGATATTTAACATCGTTTTTTCAAGAAAAACTGTTAAAATCTTCAAATGAGGGTACTTCCGGTTGACCAATTATAACCAAAATCTAATCAGCTCTTCACATGGCTGTAACGAAGAGGAATACGAAAGAATTATAATTTTTGGAATTGTAGTATTAGAGTTATCGCATTAGAAAATTTTGTCACACACAGACACACACACACACACACACACATACATACACACACACAGACACACATACAGACATCATCGTAAAAATAGTAAAATCGTATTCTAGGGACCCTAAAACGTGCTTATTCATCAAAAACTCACCACCGAATTTTTTGACCAAAGACAATACCTTCCTTACCTAAAGGTGACGGAAGGTAAAAAAATCTGATGTGGCCAGCACATTACCTTCCGTCAGTTCTATGTATTTTGTATAAATGTCATACAGAAAATTCCTTGCAAAAGATTATATTTCTTGTACGTTACCTTAAGGCAGTTGTATGTATTTTATACAAATTCCATACAGAAAGTTTCTAACAAAAGATCCTATATTTCCAGTAAAATTATAACATAAACATACTGTCAACTGCACTTGACACTGACACCTTCCAATCAGAATTTTCTTAATGTAGCAGCTGTTTCCAGAGTTATAGCAAAGCTGACTAATATATATGATATTTAATTTTTTTATAATTTTTTAACTCTATGTCCATTTAATATGAAGTATAAAATGCATTCAAATCGTATAGAGAATAAATAATTCTTTAATATTTATAATAACATCAAATGTGAAAAAATGATATTTAACATGGTTTTTTCTAGAAAAACTGTTAAAATCTTCAAATGAGGGTACTTCCGGTTGACCAATTATAACCAAAATCTAATCAGCTCTTCACATGGATGTAACGAAGAGGAATACGAAAGAATTGTAATTTTTGGAATTGTAGTATTAGAGTTATCGCATTAGAAAATTTTGTCACACACAGACACACACACACACACACACACACACACACACACACACACACACACACACATACACACACACACACATACAGACATCATCGTAAAAATAGTAAAATCGTATTCTAGGGACCCTAAAACGTGCTTATTCATCAAAAACTCACCACCGAATTTTTTGACCAAAGACAATACCTTCCTTACCTAAAGGTGACGGAAGGTAAAAAACAGTACAAGCAACATATAATAAAGCAGAAACAATTATTTAGACTACAGTTGAAACAAAATCTTGAAGTAATAAATGACCAACAAAATTATTGGAAAACTATTAAAGCTGTAAACCCAACTACGTATAAAGACAATCAAATAAATTTAAATTGGTGGACTGTCTACTTTCGCACTTGGTTCGGAGATAAAATACTGGACAAAACAATGTTTCTAGATGTAAGACACCCATATCTGGACTCTTCAATTTCATCACATGAACTAAATTACGCTCTAAGGAATCTTAAAACCCAAAAAAGTCCAGGAATTGACAAAATCATTAATGAACAGATAAAAAACCTACCGCACAAATGGAAACAATATTTACTTGATTTAATAAACGAATTTTTCACAAAGGAAGATATCCCTAACAAACTAAAAACAAGCAAATTAATTCTAATACACAAAAAAGGAAACACAGCGTATATGAACAACTACAGGGGTATAGCACTACTAAACTCAATAACTAAACTGTTCACTTTTATCATCAACAACAGACTTCAAATTTGGTCAGATAGTCACAACATTCTCTTAGAATCACAATCTAGGTTTAGGAAAAAACGGTCATGCATTGACAATATATTTGTTCTTAATAGAATCATTGAAACATCACTTATGAGAAGTAAAAAAGGAATTTATGCAATATTTATTGACTTCAGTAAGGCATTTGATTGGGTACCGCATATTTTACTTTGGCGCAAGATATTCGCGATAGGTGTGAGTGGAAAAATCGTAATAGCTGGTTTATGATGAATTTAATTTTCAAACTTAGATTTACGAATTTACATTTATAAATATAAAATGTACATATATACTTTTACTGGTTCATGATGAATTTAAGAAATTTATGATTTAGAATTTACATTTAAAATATCACCATATTTTATATGCTAAGGGCCGGTATTTCCATTTTCGGATAAAGTGCTGGATAACTTATCTGTCGGATAAATGAACAATGTCGCATCAAAAAATGACATTCAATATAATTTATACTCTTATTTCGATGCGATATTTTATCATTTATCTAACGGATAGCTATCCTGAACTTTATCCGGAGATGGAAATACCGGCCCTAAATGTAAATTTGTAAATGCGTCCAATAATTTCACAGTATTTCAAACAATGATTTTGATGGGGAAAATGACAGTTTCAAGTGACAATTGAAACATTTAAATTTTTATTTGACAAATGGATTCTGAAAATATGGATATATTATTAATATTATCTGTAGAACAATACAGATTGATTATGATAAAAGTGATAAATATCATATAACTGTCATCCTGTTTGTGTCAAGCCACGTGACCCAATATAAGTTGATTGGGCATATATTATATCTTTAAATTCACTATAAACCAACAAGGTAAATCGTAAATTTCAAATCTAAAATTGTAAATCTAAATTTATAAATTAAATCCATCATAAACCAGCCATAAGGCTTATTAAGAACATTTACAACGAAGCAACGGTACAAATAGAAGTAAACAACATTATGTCTGAAGAAATACC
This sequence comes from Harpalus rubripes, assembly GCA_963082715.1. Classification (NCBI taxonomy): domain Eukaryota; kingdom Metazoa; phylum Arthropoda; class Insecta; order Coleoptera; family Carabidae; genus Harpalus; species Harpalus rubripes. The sequence goes on from OY720453.1 coordinate 38,692,187, forward strand.
CGTCAACAAAGGAGTTCTCCAGGGAGAATGTACAAGCCCGCTCCTATACGCCCTCTATATACAAGACCTAGAGATATATTTACGCAACAAAAACCTTGAAGGTTACTACATAAATAATCAAACAGATATACTGACATTACAATATGCGGATGACTAGTCATCTTTGCGAATAGCCCAATAGACGTACATCGCAAACTTCTGGCACTAACTGAATACTGTAACGATATGCAACTTAAGGTAAATGCAGAAAAAACAAAAATTGTTCATTTTCATAAAGGAAGACCACCAATAAGAAATATAAATGCCAGGGTAACGAAATAAAATTCGCCAACAAGTACACGTACCTAGGAATTACATTCACCACTTCAGGAAAATTTATTGACAACACAAAAATATCAATTTCAAATGCAAATAAGATTGCTGGGACTATTAAACAGACGATGGCGAAAGCAAAAATACATTCTTGGAGCACAATTATTAAGGTATACACTTCTCTTATACTACTAGTTCTTACATACGCACCAGAAATTTGGGGTCCCTATGAACGTAATAGCATTGAGAAAGAGCAGCTTCATTATTTCAAACATCTAATTTCATGGCAATCAACAACTCCAGGCTATATTATTCGCAGAGAAACTGGTCAAGCTAACGCAGAAATATTAATATTCAAGAAAATGCTTCTTTGGTGGTACAAAATTTTTCTGATGCCTAACGCTAGATACGTGAAAATATGCTTTGACAAACTCGCACAAATAACTGCAAATAAGAAAAACAATCAACAAATTTGGACCAATTTCTTAGAAGAAATGCTCAGAATGGCAAATTTCCATTGGCTCTGGGAAGAACATAATTTAATAAAACTAAAAACTGAAATAGAAAACATACTCACGGCATACAGTTTAGCTCTGTACACTGCAGATTCAGAAAGAATTAAAAATTCGTCATATAACCCGCACTACGCAAACTATAATTTTACCGGAAACTACATATTCTATAACATTCCTTACAAAATTATAAAACCTGTAGCTTCCTAAGAACATGTAATCCAAAAATACTTTATATATACCAACGGCTTGTGCCATAAATTCAGAAATTCTTAAATCTGTTCGATATGCAGCAAACTTGAACCAAACGATTTAGAACACTTCCTCTTCCAATGTCCTATATTCTCCCTGATTAGAAATAATTTTCTTTTAAGGCACTACCCCAATGAACGCGAAACAATGGGCATCACATGGCTGCTGACGGAACTGACCGTAGAGGAGATGTTCAATATCCACAACTACGTCCACAACTCGGTCAAGCTACGGGCCTTCGCCATAAATTTATAATCCAATTGTTAAATATTATACATAATGTTTTATTAATTATTTATATTACCAATCCTTTGTCACAGAGATGTATTTTCTATCTCTTAAACAAATAAATTCTATTCTATTCTACTACTGCTTTCAAGTTTGCATTTACTCTTACCGAAATCTCAAGAGGAATATAGATTCATTTGACTATTCGTATGATAGTAAAATTTTCAGTATTGGAAGAGACAGCGGCACATCCATTTTTAAGTGTTTAAATAGTTCCACTTTTTCATTTACACAACTGTGCAACTATGCCTGTTGAAGAAAGATAAGTTATACGGCAGTGATGAGAAAGAGAATGTCTATCAGCCCCTTACCCCAACCCCAGTTCAGGTCAAAGATATTTCGTAGAGAAATTCAGGCTAATTTGGAAAGAATTTTTTTCAATAGCACTTAAAATAAGGGAGATATGACAATTTTTCGAAAAACAAAAGAAATCCAATAACTACGAACCGGGATACCAAATCAAAAATTGGAACTATGAAAAGTTGTTTGCTTTAATGAGTTCTAACTACCGCTTTCGGATGAGACGACTTAGTATTAACACCTGTATATATAACGAAATATCGCCATGTGAATACAATAGCACTAAATTTTTTATACACCCGGTATACAGGGTGTTTCCTTTAAAACAACCAGCGCATTTTTGGGCGAACTAACAACTTTAAAGAAAAATGTTTTATACCAAAAATGATCAAGAATAAGGGGATAATGAATCAATAGTAACAAACAGAATATTTAACCAGTGGTTCTCAAACGGTAGAACAATTTTTTTTTAAATGGCACCCTATATAATTTTTTAGCCCTTTAAATAAAATATTATTTTCTGATTTCAACGATATAAATATAGCATAGGGTTGTACAACAATTATTTCGAGAAAAAAGTTACTATCAATTTCTCTAAAACCGAAAGTAATAATATTGATCTACTTCCGAAATTTTATAGAGGAGTTAACATACTATAATTTAAAATATAATCGCTAAAAATAATAATAAGCGAGATATTTGCTCATTTATTTATGGACGGACAGCCTATATATATATATATATATATATATATATATATATATATATATATATATATATATATATATATATATATATATATATATAATTTAATTATATGTTTTCACACGGCAAAAATGCATGAGAATGACCCAAAATCTGATTTTCGAGAAAACGATTCCCCTCTGCTGAAAATTTTCCCCCTTTAATACTTTTTTTAAGTTTTGTCGGTATTCATCAAAAAATCAATTTATAACCTTTTGACTTACATAAAAACTGAATTCATTGTTACATTCGTGATCAGCGTTAAATATCATATAAAGATAGAGATTTTCAGAATATTTGCCGGAAAACCAAGGTTTCGTCCCACTGTGCGGTGTCCAGAAATGTATTAAGATCAGTGCCCTGTATTATATTTTGAAAATAAAAAGATAAGAAAGCTGAATATTTTCAATAATGCCTGTGTTCAAACATTATGCATTTATTTTTAGTTTTGTTGCAATTCCATGACTATCCTACAAATGAGAATATTTATTGATCTTCAAATTCAATATTATAGGTTACAAAACGTGAAGGTGAGGTGTAGAATTTAATTAATTTTATTTGAAACATTTTTCTCTAAAATTAATAAGTAACTATAGTAAAATAAAAAATACCATTGTATTAAAAAAATATTATTCTTTAAATAGCCTTTTAGATATTTTACAATTAATAATTGAAATATGTATAATATTTTGGATAGTCACTTCATTTCATGCAGCTTAATATGTGACAAACTATCGCCTACGTTTATTTGTATAAATAATGTACATGATGAACAAACTATTTTCCTATTGGTATAAAAGCGGGGGGTTGTTTTTCATAACTATTTCTGGCGCTAATTTTTTTTAAATTAAATACGAAAATTACAACAACAAATTATTATTATTATTATTATTATTATTACTATTATTATTTTATTACTACGCATTGCATAAAATATGAAACCGGCGCAATCAAGCACACACCTTACACATTACAAAAGCAGTTGCACATTCGAAATAGTTACTAATAATAATTAATATTAAAAATAATACCTGTATATATAATAGGAGATGCTGAATCCTTGGATTCAGCAGTGAGAGCAGAACAAGCGATTGCGGTGTGCCACTCTATCTGGACACTGCATATGTCCTCCTGAAAATGCAACATTTAAAATTGTAATACCACTGTTTCAACAAACAGACAGCGATGAATATATTAAAAAATCTGATGTAGCCAGCACATATTCTGGCCACTTAATTTTTTTAATAAGTAAACATAATTAACAATATTGACAAAAGAATAGAGTTTCATTACATTACACATATGCATACACAAATTTAAAACAATGTATCATGTTTATTATGTTCTTCTCAAAACCCTATTATTTTTAAAATTAATTAATTTTTTGAAAGGGACATTTTTTGTCTACGGGTATACCACAAGTCTGTATCTAATGAGATGTCCGCGAGATTTGTAAAATTTTATGAATTTATTATTTATTTATATAATATACAAGGGGAGTACGAAAAACTGCGTGACGCGTGACATATGCAAGCGTTTAACATGAAAAAACAATTATTATCTAACCCGTAAAACTATATACAATTTCAGAGATAAATTATAAATTTTACTGCCAACATTTTTGAATCTACATCTACAATCAAATTTGCCTTTACCCTGCATTTTGTGATCTAAATAAGGCGTTTGGTTCATATGTTGCTGAAACCATACCCTTCCGATTAAGCGATGTAGCCACACTGAAATTCCCCGGAGGCACTGTATATTGCGGGTTGTATACCTCATTGGCGCAGTTTTCTTAAAGTTGTAGTGGTGCACAAACTATTGGATCTACAGAGCTGATTTTTAAAACATATTAATTGCATTGATAAGGTCTTTGATGCTGCAGGGCAAAAAAGATGTTTGATTACATATAACGTATCTATTTTCCTCTTAAATAGAGCAAATTGTGGTTTTTTGAAGAAAATTTTGGCTTCCTTGGTCGGTTTTGCATGAACGCTACGTTATACCAGAAAACATCCCTATTAAAAGTTGTAGCACGTTCAAAGAGCCGTCGATAAAAAGCTTTTTGGCGTGTCTGTAGCTATAAGAGGTCCGTCGACACGGAAGTTTCTAAAGAGAGTCGCCCTGCTCGAGCGAGATCACTGTTATGTCAATTGGAGCAAGGCGTGTAGTTTATATGTTGCTGGGATAAGACTCTACCGATTAAGAAGTGTTGCTACCCGGAAAGATCGCTCAGGCTCTGTATACTGCGGGTTTTATATCTCATTGGCACGTTTTTCTTATTAAAGTCAGAGTGGTGCGCAAACCATTTGATAGACAGAGTTGTTTTTTTTAAATATATTAATTGTAATGATAAGGCCTTTGATGCTTCTTTGCAAAAAAGGGAGTTAGATTACATATAACGTATCCATTTTCGTCTTGAACAGAGCACTTTGTGTTTTTTTGAAGAAAATTTTGGCCTCGTTGGCCGATTTTGCAAGAACGCTGCGTTATACAACCTTAATAAAAGTTGTAGCGCGTTCCAAGTGCTATCGATAAAGAGCTTAGGGACGTGTTTATGACTATCAGAGTCCCGTCGATACGGAAGTTTTTAAAGAGATGCATAAGCGCGCCGAACAACTCTGCGCGAGAGAAGACCATTGTTACGACAATTCGAGCAAGCCGTTTTCCAGTACAACGTACCTTTCTTGCGATATCGGCCAGCAAAAATCCACAAAGTGCTGTGTTCAAAAGGAAAATGGATACGTTTTATATAAACAAACTACTTTTTTTGCACTACAGCATCAAAGGCTTATCATTGCAATTAATTTAAAAAAAACATCAGATCTGTAGATCCAATGGTTTGCACACTACTGCGACTTCAATAAGAAAAACGCGACAAAAAGGTATACAACCCGCAATATATAGAGCCAGCGCGGCCCAGTAACATATTGTGCCAGTTGCATAAAACGTCGTTAGCTGATCATTTGTTTAACTGCACATTGTAACCAAGGATACGTATCCAAAATACATTGTAAAACAAACCTTGTCAAAATTAACAACGTGATTAAAGTTAACAATGTTTTATGCAACTGAGCTATAATAACGTAGAGCGCCCGCTGTCGCCGCAGCGATGAGCGAGTGTATATTTTTAGCGATGACGCAATAGCCGCGAACGACCGTGCGATATAAACAGACTTGTTCAAACTTATTTAATTACTTGGGTGATGTGATCTATTGTACTCGATGTTTTTATTGTTCCGAATATTGTAGAAAACGATGCCCGGACCTATATAAACTCTACAGGGAAGACAGTCTGATGTCGTGAAGTGAATAAATAAGTGAGATAAATTTTGTTTAAATAAATAATCTTCGTGTTTAAGTGCTTTATAATATTCTTAGTCTTTAAATTAGTATTTAATATTTGTTTAACCATAGTAATAGTTATTTTAATTATCCTTATCATTTAATAAACTTTATTTTAATTAATAATAATTCTATGATTTTTACACTTCACGCATATAAATAAAAACGTTACAATTGGTGTCAGGTGTTCGAGTTAATAAATTGTGAATTGCAAATGAAAAATAAATAAAATGGCCACTAAACAATTAAAATTAAATGAATTAAAAGTAAGTGATCTCAAGAGAGAACTGGGAGAACAGTATTTGGAAACAGCAGAAAAGAAGTCAGTGCTTCAAGAAAAACTGCGGCAAGCATTAATCAATACTGGTAAAAATCCCTTAGATTACTTATTCGACCCATCCGATATTCATAAATTTATAAAAGAAGACTTATTAGAACAGTCTAAAACATTAGAGCAAAAAATGGAAGAGATTTCTAGAAAAGCGGAACAAAGCTGCAGAACACTAAAAGAGAAAATAACAGAAACTTCTAGAACTTTAGAACAAAAATTAGAAATAAATTCCAGAACATTAAAAGAAGACTTGCCAGAAAATTCTAGTACATTAAAAGAAGAATTAAAGCAGGAAATGACAGAAAATTCTAAAATTATCAAGCAAACATTAGAACAGAAATTGGAAGAAAATTCTAGAATTCTGGACCGAACATTAGAACAAAAATTGGGAGAAAATTTTAAAAGTTTAGAATAAAAATTAAGAGAGAATTCTAAAAGAACTGAAGAAGACTTGAAGAATTTAAATGATGACTATGACAAGAAGATCGAAGAATTACGAGAAAAATCCACAAAATTCGAATTCCGATATAGTAAAGGCAAGTCTTCTAGAAGAAAAGAAAATAGTAAAATCTGAAACTACTACAACAATGCACAATAAAACACTGATGATGTAATATCTTCCTAGGTGAACTATTTAAAACAATTTGAAGCGGCTGCGAAAGCACATAACTGGACGTCTACAAAGAAGGCTACAGCGTTGACTGTCCCGTTGCTTGGGGAAGCCATCGACATCCTACAAACGCTGAAGAAAGAAGAACAAGAGGACAACGACAAACTAGTCACGCGGTTGGACATGCGATATGGCAATGCAAACCTGGAGCCGGTGTACCAGACGCAACTAAGGAACCGTTATCAGAGCTCAAGAGAAAGCCTTCAAGAATTTGAAGCCGACATAGCTCGTTTAGTAGTACGGAGTTCGAGACAGCGAAATTCAGAAAGCACTGCTATTGGCTCGCCCAAAAACTGTAAATGACGCACTCTTACATGAATTAGACAATGAAGCTGCCAAAAAAGTTTCACGTAACCAATCGCAAGTGCGAAATATTGATGCCGAAAGAAAAGAAAACACGGAAGATCTAGATGAGAGGTTGCTGCTGGAAAAATTTAAAAGAAGATGGAATCGACAAATAAAGAAAAGGAATCGGAAAACTAAGTCGGGTTGATACGAAAAGGCAATTATCGACCCGTAATCTAGAAGTCCCACAATCCATTAGTTATGTCGCATCCCTTCATCATCAAGCCAGCAGCACCTACGTGAATGGCTCTCTTGATGGAAGGCCACTGAAAATATTACTAGACACGGGTGTGACCAAGACTATAATTAGACCTGACTTGGTAAAGAACACAGGCAAGAAAGCACATTTTCAACCAACAAAACGGCGATTACGCACAGAGACGGGAAAACGAGCTACCGCATTAGGAGAAGTAGATATGACCATCACTATTGGAAACCCCTCCCTTAAACATCGTGCGCTGATAGCTGACGTTGAAGATGAATTAATATTTCGTATGGACGTAATGAAAAAGCACGTTTTTAAACTTGACCTTAAGAATGGAGAAATCAATGATGGTCAACGAAGAAAAACTCGTATTGAATTTTCCATCGTCGCCAGGACAACAGTAGTCTACGATAATTGGCAGCCCGATAGATTACGCGAAGACCAAGAAAATGATCCGACTTTGAAAATTATACTGGAATGGAAAGCAGAGGAGAGCAAACCACTATGAGAAGATGTTGCACCGCACTCACCGAATGTAAAATCGTATTGGCGCAATGTGACTCTGATGAACAAAATACGTTTTGTTCTAATGAAATTATTTTTATTCAAAATATAAAATAGAATATGACAGGACAGTACAAAATTGATATTTTTTTGGTTGCTACAGTAACGATAAGATACAAAACATATTTATATTAAGTAGGCTACTTGTGCTGAGTGAAAGGAGTGTGTATACTTGATTTTCAACACCCCTTCTCGCTGCTTTCACGAAGCATGCACATCTCGGTGTTCGGTTTGAAGTCCGAGCTTCACTTTGAAGTGGCAGTGTCGCTCTCGTGTGAGCGGTTTCGTAAGCAGATCAGCTGTCATCTGCTCAGTAGGACAGTAGATCATGTTGATGATCTTCTTTTCTTGTAGATCGCGCAAGATGTGGTGCGATACATCAATGTGTTTTGTTCGGCTACTCGATCGGTTGGTTTCTACCATCTTGATACACCCTTGGTTGTCCTCATAAATAGTAGTTGGACCACTCGGGGCACCACCCATGTCAGTAAGTAGCTGTCGCAACCACAGCAACTCTCTAGCCGCTAACGAAGCCGCTAGATATTCGGCTTCTGTAGACGACATTGCAACAGTCTTTTGTTTCTGACTGCACCAGGCAATCGTCGATGTACCAAGCTGAAACAAATAACCACTGGTGGATTTTCTGTCTACTTTGTCGCCTGCCCAATCTGCGTCACAATAACAGGCTAGCTCTGATTTCGCAGTAGAGGAAAATCGTAACTTATGATCTTTTGTACCGGATAGGTAGCGTAAAACGCGTTTGACTGAATTCCAGTCTTTTTCTGTAGGAGTTGAGACTTTTCGACATAAGTAACCAACTGCAAGTGCAATATCAGGACGCGAAATAGTGGCTAAATACAGAAACGATCCGATAGCTTGCCTGTATTTTTTATTGTTTGGTAGTTGCGGACTCTCTTCGGCATTCATTGCAGGAAATCCAGTTTCCATTGGCGTTGGTGCTGGACGACAATCAGCCATGCCATATTCTTTCAGCATCTGAATGACTTTCGGCCTTTGATGGATCTGGAAAGAACCATCACTTTCACGTTCCACGTTGATGCCCAAATAATGAGCAACTGCACCTAAATCTTTTGTGGTAAAGTAAGAGTCCAACTGAACACCAACGCTTTCAGTAAGTTGCTCACTGGTCGCTGCCACCAGTAAGTCGTCGACGTAGATCAGCACGTACGTTGCATTTCCGTCATCCTCAATACGTGTAAACAAACACGGATCTGCTTTGTTGTGCTTGAATCCCAAAGTACGTAGTACTTCAGTTGCCTTCTTATTCCATGCTCGAGCAGATTGTTTAAGCCCGTATAGGCTACGTCGTAATCGTAGTACCTTGTTTTCTTGTCCAGGGATGACGAAACCATCAGGTTGCTCTAAATACAATTCTTCGTCAAGTTCACCATTCAAGTAAGCGCATTTGACATCTAAATGACGAACATGTAAATTTCGGAGTGCAGCAACGGCCAGCAGCGTCCGAACAGTCTCGTGGCGTACGACAGGCGCAAACGTCTCGTCGTAGTCAATACCATAACACTGGGAGAAACCACGAGCCACCAATCTGGCCTTATAAGTGTGGATATGCCCTTGACCATCCAACTTTGCTTTAAAAACCCACTTCGCAGTTATGGTCTTAAAACCAGGGGGCAAATATACAATATCCCAAACATGGTACTCACGGAGGGATTTCATTTCTTCTTCAGCGGCAACCACCCACAACTTTCTCTCCCGTTCTGGCAGTTTCATGACGTCACTCCAAGTAACTGGTTCTTTGTTTCGCTCAGTCTCGGCCTTGAAAACATCATTATATCGCTCGGGAGCTTTCCCGGCAGTAGAACGTGTCGACCATCGAGATCTCGTAGAAGAGACGCGTGACTCGTCTCTTGTAGGCTCTGACTGAGGTGGTGGCGTCTGCTGACTCAAATCATTTACATCGTCAAAATTATTTGACTCACTCGTTAGATCGTGTTGTTCTGACTCGATTATGTTGTCTTCAGGCGCTGGTGGGATAAGCTCATTTTCAACCTCTGCATCTTCCGAGGACTCATAATACCAATCATAGTCAATGACATCCCCTTCTGGCTGTTGCATCTTCTGGTTGTGTTGGAGAGGAACATGGCCTGGTTCACTTTCCATGATTCTCACAGATCGGCTGACAGTTACTTTGTTAGTTTTCGGATCAAGAATCCTGTAGCCCTTTGTAGTACTGCTGTATCCCACCAGGATACCTACCACGGCGCAGTCATCCCACTTCTTTCGTTGTTCGTGTGGAATGAGTCTATAAACCTTGCTGCCAAAGATACGCAGATGACTCATATCTGGTTTTCTTCCGTACCATTTCTCGTATGGCGTCGTTTCCACGGAACGACTCGGCAGACGATTAATGAGATACGCGGCCGTTGAGATCGCTTCTCCCCAAAATTGCAAACCCAAATCAGCATCAAGAAGCATACACCGTCCCATCTCGACAAGAGTTCTGTTCTTTCGTTCAGCAACGCCATTTTGCTGCGGCGTGTAGGGCACGGTGGTCTGATGCTCGATTCCCTGCGATTTAAAATAATTTATAAGTTCCCTATTAACAAACTCTTTGCCATTATCTGAACGAAAGGTTGCTGGCGTTCGGTTGAATTTCGTTTTGACGGCTTCAATAAAATCCTTTACTACTCTAGGTACTTCGTCTTTTCCATGGATGAGTGCTACAACAGTGAAACGGGAATAATCATCCGTGAAAGTCAGTACGTATCGGTTGCCAGATGGGGTCGTGTGCTGCATCGGGCCACAAAGATCACAATGGATAAGCATGCCCGGCATGGAAGCTCTCGTTTTGCTGTTCTTCGGAAACGGTGTAGCAGTAAGTTTTCCTCGTGCGCAAGAGTCGCAATCTCTATTACAATCTGGTTCTAGCTTCACCGTCATACCAGTAACCAGTTTTTCTGATATGAGTCTTTTGATAGCGGCAAGGTCGCGGTGTCCAAATCGTCGGTGCCACTGGTAAAGAGTGGCAGCACCTACAACGAATGCAGTTTCTCCTACCTTGTCTTCCGATGAATTCACTGGTCCACCACCACGTAACCAGTATAGGTCATCATCGTGCTCGCTGAACGCCTCAGCGACCAGCTGACCATCAGCAGTGGTGATCATACACCGATCACCTTCGAAAATCACACGCATGCCAGCACGTGTCATACGCCTGACAGATAGTAGATTAGTGCTGAGGTTCGGCATGTACAGTACATCTAGCAGTTTGACTGATGACGTTTCCCCTTCTGAAAGTTTACAAGATAACTGTACCTCACCTATACCAGTTGACATCAACTTCGATGTTTTATCAGCTAAAGTGATGTTAGTCTTGTACTGCGATAGGTTCTGGAAACGTTTCTTGTCATCTAGCATGTGTGATGACGCTCCAGAGTCAATGCACCATTTTTCGCCGTTGCTGTTAGCAACCATTACTGACTGTTGCGACTTCACTCTTCCTCCACCGCTGCGACTATCTCTACTCTGTCCTGTCTGATGTGCAGGAACATTGCTTCGGTTATTTATAGACTGATACTGCGACGATTCGGGGCAGTCACGTCTCAGATGACCTGGACGATTACAGCTGTAGCAGGTACGGTCCTCAGCCGGCTTGCTGCCGAAACCTCCTACTCGGCCACGGCCTCGACCATGTCCACGTCCGCTTCGTCCTTGACGACAGGAAGTTGATTGCAACGCTGTTTCACTGTCTATCTTTGTGCTCTGTTGTCCAGTCTCCATGCGACGTCGGTACTGGTCTTCGAGTTTGCCTATTACATAATCCAGCGTCAAATCGGCCTCATCTCGCCCTTCTAGAGCTGTGACAAGTCCAGAGTATGAGTCCGGAAGACTAGCAAACAAATATGCCACAATCTCTTCATCATCGACTTTGGCATTGGCTAATCGAAGCTGATTAACTAGTGCCAGTACTCGAGTAATATGTTCTGACATTGTGCCAGACTTGTATCTGACTTGACTTAACTTCGTACGTAGGTAAACGCGACTGCCATAAGTTGACCTTTGATATAATTGCTTGAGATGTTCCCAGACATCGTGCGCTGACTCACGACGCAAAATGTGTCAACTGAGCATCAGTGACATGTAGAGTCAGTGCAGCCCGTGCACGCTCATTGGATCTCTTCCATACATCATTTACGTCCTTTTCCGGCTTTGGATTTGAAATCACATTCCACAAGTCCTTCTCAATTAGCAACGCTTGCATCTTTTCTTTCCAGACTGCATAGTTCTTACCAGAAAAAAGTGGAACTAGTCTTGTAGAACTACCTTCAGAATCAGCCATCCCTGCTGGATGTGATCTGTACACCTACTTTTAAATCTAATGAAAAAATTATTTGTCAAGCGCAGTGGAACCGTGTCTGGGCCACATAACCTGATGAACAAAATACGTTTTGTTCTAATGAAATTATTTTTATTCAAAATATAAAATAGAATATGACAGGACAGTACAAAATTGATATTTTTTGGTTGCTACAGTAACGATAAGATACAAAACATATTTATATTAAGTAGGCTACTTGTGCTGAGTGAAAGGAGTGTGTATACTTGATTTTCAACAGACTCTATGGTAATTGAGGATCGCCTGTTGAAGCGTATAGTAGAAAATGCCAATGGAACTGAGAAGAGAACTCAGTTGGTTATACCTAAGAGTAGAGTATCAGACGTGTTGAAAGAGATCCATGAAGGATATGGAGGCCATTTTGGAGTTATCAAAACGCTAGAAAGATTGCGCCAGCGGTTTTACTGGATTATCTTCACGGAAGATGTGAAAAGCTCTACTGCATTAATAAAACGTTGGCAGTCCATTTGAGCGTATTGCGATTGATGTAACCGGACTATTCCCAGAAAGTGACGACGGAAATGAATACATCATAGTTGTCATGGAATACTTCACCAAGTGGGTTGAAGCCTATTTATTATCCAACCAGGAAGCCGACACGGTCGCTGAAACTTTAGTTAAAGAATGTATATGCCGATTCGGGGTATCACGTGAATTTCACTTCGACTAGAGTAGAAATTTTGAGTCTGCCGTTTTCCAAAATATCTGTAAAATATAAGGAATTAATAAAACCAGAACAACTGCATTACAACTGCTGTCTGATGGCATGGTTGAACAAATGAACAGAACAATCAACCGATATGTGTCGACGGTAGTTTCCAACCACCAAAGAGACTGGGATCGATATCTTCATCTGTTCCTGATGGCTTATCGTTCATCCGTGTTTGAAACATCAGGGCAAACTCCTGCGGACACCTTATTCGGGCGTGAGTTGCGCTTACCATGCGACTTGGTGTTCGGCAGTAAACTTACGGAAGACCTGACCGGGGAAGATTACGTTACGGACTTACGAAGAAGAATGGATGACATTCATGAACAAGTCCGTACGAACATTCAAGCTGCCATCGTCCGAATGAAGGATCGATATGACATCAAGGCCGAAAAAGGTGAGTATCAACCTGGCGATTTAGTGTAACTCTACAACCCACAAAGGCGCCGCGGTTTATCACCAAAGCTGAAACGAATTGGGAAAGTCCCTATGAAGTAGTCAAAAAGATAAACGACCTGGTTTATACGATTAAGAAGCCGAGAGTAGTACACTTTAATCGGCTAGCCCCTTTCGTCGGCAGGAAGACCATTATAGAGCAACGGTTCGTCGGATCATAGCTCAAGAACCGATTTTTGAAGACTTCATGGAGAACTATTCCTTTAGCCGTAAGGCGCGGTACGTCGTGACGAAAGAAGAACACCGAAATCAGCGTGTCTTCAGATTATTCCCTCGGCCACTGCGTATCAGAAGACTTAAAGATGTCCCGCGGCATAGCTTCAGTCTTTAAGGCGAAATTTGAGTGACTACAAGAACTGGTCAACCAACGTCCAACTGTTGGGAAAACGATATGACTGAGGGATGGCAATAGAGACCATCAGCAGTACATCTACTACCTGGTTACAAAACCACGATCGTACGAGAAGCCGTCGTATCACAGCCTGTGGAACTCGCTGTGGGATTTGAGGCATCATCTGGTAGAGAATGACATTTTGAAGCTAGCCGTACCGAAGTTAGGCTGTGGTCTGGATGGTTTAGATTGGATGTTTTACCGGCGTTGAAATTATCGTTTGCAGCTTTAACCCTAACGGACATAAAGAAGAAGTCGAGCGGACCTTGGACTGTCACTTCTTTAAGACTTCGAAATGCACCAAGGGTAATGTATGCAGATTTCGTCATCACGAACTGTTCCGGAACGAAACAGTCTTAAGGAGGGGCAGTGTAAACTAGAGCGCCCGCCGTCGCAGCCGCACCGCCGTCGGCACAGCAAAGAGCGAGTGTCTATTTTTAGCGATGACACATTACCCGCAGATGACCGTGGGATGTAAACAGACTTACTCGGACTTGTTTAATTACTTGGTTGACGTGATCTATTGTACTCGATGTTTTGATCGTTCCCAATATTGTAGAAAACGAAGCCCGGACCTATATAAACTCTACAGGGAAGACAGCCGTACAGTCTGATGTCGTGGAGTGAATAAATAAGTGAGATAAATATTGTTTAAATAAATAATCTTCGTGTTTAAGGGTTTTATAATATTCTTAGTCTTTAAATTAGTATTTAATATTTTTTTTAACCATACTAATAGTTATTTTAATTAATTTCTTAATATTTCTTTATCATTTAATAAACTTTATTTTAATTAATAACAATTCTTTGATTTTTACACTCACCCATATAAATAAAAACGTTACAATATAAACCAAATAACTTGCTCGAATTGTCGTAACAATAGTCGCTCTTGTGCAGGGCGTCTCTGCGCACCTACTCGTCCCTTTAGTATCTTCCGAGTCGTCTTGTGAAATCGGCCAAGGAAGCCATAATTATCTTCAAAAAATGTGCTAAATTCAAGACACACATGAATACGTTATATGTAAGAAACTCGTTTTTTTTTCACGCATCAAAGAGACCTTATCATTACAAAGTAATATAAAAAAAATATCAGATCTGTAAATCCAATGGTTTTCACACCACTGCGACTATAAGAAAAACACACCAATGAGGTCTGCAACACGCAATATCCAGAGCCTGCGCGACCTTTTCGTGTGGTTACACTTCTTAATCGGTAGAGTATTGTCCCACCAACATATTAAACTAAACGCCTTGCTCCAATTGACGTAACAATGGTCTTTCTCGGGCAGGGCGACTCGGCGCACTTACGACTTCCTTGTCGACGGGTCCCTGATTGCCACAGGCATGCCGCTGAGCTTCATTAGGGTTATTTTCTGATATAACGTAGCGTTCTTGCGCAATCGACCAAGGAAGTCAAAATTTTCGCCAAAAAAACACAAAGTGCTCTGTTCAAGAGGAAAATAGATACGTTATAATATGTAACCAAACTTCTTCTTATTGGCACTGCAGCATCAAATACCTTATTATTATAATAATTAATATATTAAAAAATCAGCTCTGTAGATCCAATAGTTCGTGCACTATAACCATTTAGAAAATTTTATACACGTACGTACTATTATTCCAACTTTCAACTAAACTGGTAATAATCTCTTAGATTTCACTTCAAACGACAAAGCTACTTTCTTTGAAATTTTTGTTGTAAAACTAAAACAATATTTAATATTTATAGGAGTGCATTGTTATTATGTCTTTATAGATCTTTTGAAAAAATTATAGAATAAGTAATGTATTTTTGTCTGGCTGTCTTTGCTTTTACAATATATTATATGATTCCTTGGACACAAAATTAATATATTCATGTACGAGTTCGGCCGGTTACATTTTCAACAAATTATAAATCCTATACAGATGGTTTGAAATTTCTCCAAAATTCTTTTCCTATTTCGCGTACACAAAGTGAATTTTGTACAACTGTTTTGTCTAAAACAGTGTTACAATGAACAATATTGTATAAATGTTTTTGGGGATCTATTAAATTGTGAAGGTGGGTAACTTAATCTGTGTCAAATAAATATCTTGCATTTAGTTGTCATTACCTGTCATTAGTCATGCAAAATTACTTAAATTAGATTTTTATAGCAAAATATTTATACAAAACCATAAAACATTCATTTAAATTAAAATTCAAGGTATTTATTTGTAGGTTCATAATATAATAAATATAAATTTTAACTTTAAATTTCAAATGTTTTTTGAAACTGTCAATGTTACCAACATTGATATTTTAATATTTCTTTCAATAATAATTTTGAAATAAAAGTAAATTAATGCGAAATAGGAAAAATAGTATGAAAAACACGTATTACAATATCCATTTGTAATACTTGTCTTTCAATATACTATTGAGCTACTTTAAATATAGGCTTAAAACTTAAAAAGAAAACTGTGGGCCAAATGACTGGTGACCGGCATTTTAAGGGTCATCTTCTTCCGATATTCTAAGTCACAATGAAAAACCAGTGCGTACAGTAAAACTTACCTTGCAATATACCCACAGAAAAATTTGCAGGGATTGGGGATACAATACGTAATATAAATAATGCTGGTATTACTAATAAAGGCGATATAATCCAATATTAAATGGCGGCATACTTGCATATAAATAACATATTCATTTTATGTAAGTTTAAAATCTACACGATGTTATGTGCCATAGTTAATGGTATGATAAAGAGAACTTTAAAAGCTTATAAACTGAAATATATTTTACACAATTTGTCAAGTTGTAAAAGTTATTGGTTTGTAAAGCCGACCAATTACGAACCAGCTTCTAAATAAATTAAAATCTAAAAATAAAGTTACTCCAAAAAACAATATTTGTCGGTTGTCACAAATAACGTTGAATTCGCAAGCAGTGGCGCATGTTTTCACTCAAACTATTGTGATTTTCAGATATTTCTATATTATAATAAATAAGTGTTATTGGTCCATCTTAAGCAAGCAAATCAAGCAATTGCTAGGCAAGCAAAAGCGAATTGTTGCTTAGTACATTGAACGGTTTGCTACTTATAACCATAAACTGTCATCCACAATTGTCATCGAGAAAGTTGTAAGCTGTCAAATGTAACATGTGTATCGCTCGTATCTCTTTTTTGGTCTGCGAACTTATGGAAAATGAATTGTAATGGCAAAATGAAGGGGTCTTGTCAAGCCTGTCAACAGTCCCTGCTCGGGCGCCATTTTGTGAGGGCAAAATGGTCATTCTGTCAACCTTTACTCGACGTTCTCTTCAGTTCTCCTTGCTGTCAAAACGGGTTTCTCGGGCGCCAATCGATCGGTCGATAACACAGCACCAGGAGAGATGGTCGACGGTACAGGACGCTCTGGCAGCGTCTCTAACTATTGCTCAAACGTCAAAAAGGGCTCGGGTAGCTTAGTGGAGACAGAGTTCGGTTTTTGACAATGAAATCATAATGAATTTTAATATTTTATTAAAATATATTAAAACGATAATAATAACAAATAAATGAAAATAACAATCGCTAGCATATAATCAAGTAATACAAGTGAACCAGCGATACTTGCAGGATTTGTTAAATAAAAGAAACGGTCAACAATGAACGGGTAACGATGGCACACACCAAAGTTACGGGGCCGCGACATGAACGGTCAACAATGGCACTCACCAAAGTTGAAAAACGCAAAACAGTGTTGTCACTTGACAATACTCATCAACAATCGCGATTTCGATACGGAGCCGTGTTGACACACACCAACACTCCTCGACAATCGCGATTACAGTGGTAAACCCCACTAGCTTTAACATGCGGCTACAGCGGCATCCGTAGCCGTACAAGGCACCTTCTGCACTCCCTCACGAGCTGCCAGCACACATCAACAGCACTGAGTCAGAGGCAGCCAAGGTCCGACACTTGCTCACCAGGTTCGCGGAAGACGGCACACACCGTCTCCCCGAGAGAGCACTCACTCTCTCCTGAGACAGCACACACTGTCTCCTGAGACAGCACACACTGTCCGACTAAAACTGTCGCTTGGGCCCGTATTTATACCCCGAAAAACCGTTAAAAATACGAAAATAAGTTTTAACATGATTCTAATAATCCTGCAAATACTTGCTATTTGAAATAAAAATATAAAAAATACAAACTCATGTGGGATCAAACCCACGATCCCCAGCACGCTGGTCGAGCACACTAGCCACTCGACTACGCGGTACCTGACACGTAAATAACAAATTTATAAACATTACCAACTTCAAACAAAAATACAACAATACATTTTCCAACAAATGACATACAATATAACAAAACAATTACATTGTATGCAAAATTTCAACCAATACAAAATAATAAAAAATGTAAAAAACATTTTTACTGGTGGGATTTGAACCTCGATTTGAATTTATAACCTTTAGCAAAAAAAAACTCACTTGTTAACCACAAGACTACAATGCTAAACACGAAAATTAAATTCAAATCTAGTGACCATCGTCACAGAATCTATACATTTATTTGCAAATAGTGATATTAATTTGGAAGAAGTTACATTAACTATAACAAAATATTTCAAAATTAATGTTATAAACATCCATCACAAAACTCTTAAAGCCTTTTTAAGATTAGGTTGACGTCACACACCATATAAAGAAAAAGAAACAGTTCAAGTTAACTTCATGTATAATTTGTATTTCCCACCATTATATTTGACACTTAGCAAGACAAGCGAGAAATTTGTGGTTTGGATTGCTTGCGAGGAAATCAAGCAAAAGTCGTTCAACAAATTTTACTTCCGGCTGCTATTATATATGAAACTATTCCATCTATATGACAATTTGAAATGTCAATTGTGGCATTTACACTGTTCTTCTTCTTAATCTTGTAATAAATGAATAGGCAGTTGTTTGGAAAGAATAACACGACTTACGTAATTTTGTGATTCGTGGATTTCATATCCATACTAGAATGGATATGAAATTATGTACGTTCAGTTAACTAGAATTGCCTACATATCCATTCTGCAGATTGTGAAGAAAATAATCCTTCAAGTGGGAGTAGATAAAAGTCATAATTTTTATATGGATACTTAGTGACATAATTGATGAGAGGGTTAATTTTTTTTATTGCTATCTACTTTATGGTTCCTTGGTTTAAATTGCAATAATGCGTCAATTAAAAAATTAATAGAGTATACACTTTGAAAAACTTCCCATATTAAAGTGTAGTAAGTTTACTGCAGATATAACTCTTACAAGAAAATATACCTGCATATATTATATCACATGTCAAGACGTAAAAATAAAGATAAAATGTTTTAAAACCGTTTTTCTCAACAAGTACCAATGTGACTTTGAAATAATATTGCACTTTTATAAAAACAATTTTATTATCAGCTATAAAATCTGATTACATGAAAATTAGCTACAAAAGATTTATTCATTAATATTTTAGCAGATACAGTTAAAACGGATATTTCCGACATACATCATAAAATTTGGTGACAAAAAAGGCTGACATTTAAACGACCTAGTATTTTTTTTTAATTTAAATATTATGTTAAAAAAATGTACATTTATAAAAGTATTTTTTTTTACTTTGAAAAACAATTTTGTTTTACTGTGCAAATCTCTTTTACTGTGAATGTAATTTTTGTACGGAAAATACTTGTTTCTTCAAGCGTATTATAATATTCATATTATGCTGGTGTACACACACTATAGAAGATATTCATTGTCTTATGTTGTTGGTGTTCATTATTGTACTAGTAAAAAACATTAGCTTCTTAGTTCAACGCTGGCGACGGCAGTTGCCACAGCAACACAAATCATATTGAAAATTGTTATTTGACAGTTGTATTGTTTGAGTTTTGTAGTCTACACAGCTAGCTTTGGCTGAAATTGCAAACTCCGCAATTAAAAATTTTTTAAAAAAATATCAAAGAAATTCTTTGAAACACTTGAAGAAAAAATAGTATATGTCATTCGGAGTAGAACGCCCTTTTTGTATTTCTACTCCTAATAACATAATACTATACCTTGCGTATTTTTTTAACCTTCATAAATTCTATATAAAAAATATTAAAAGATGTAGATGTTTCAATTAAATATTCATTAGACTTTATAATTATATGAAACCATAAAAACTCTTCATCCATACAGGTCTTCATTTAAAACGAGATCTGTACCTATAAGAGATACAAAGAAGGTTAAATGAGGAAACTATTTCTAATTTACAAGACTAATGTAATGAACAGAACAATTTTTTTTCAACCAGGAGTTTTGAAAATACTGTACCAAACTTTTTTTAAATATAAAAACATTTATTTTCATTTGCTTACTCGATAGAGAATTTAATTCTGAAATCAATGATATATTATTTTCATACCCTTATATAACGGTTTTTTTGAGAAAAATGCATATAAAGTAATATATTTATTTCTCTAACACTATTTTGGAAACTACACATTCCACAACTAAAAATTATGTTCGAATCATTAACATTCCAACAAACCGTTCCACACGCCATTTGGAATAATTCCACACGGCTTTCGACAAATCAGAACCTGTTTAGCCGCATATTAGCGCGGTATACCAAATATCGTGTCAAATATATTGGTTCGGTTGCTATGGTTATGGCTCTTTGTTTTATATTTATTTATTTCTGAATTTGCGTTTGATGGTTTGAACAGTTTTGGAGTTTTCTGATATCTTTTATAGGTTTTTGGAGAGCAGTAAGTAGAGAAAAATGTCAAGTGGCAATGATTATAAAATACGGAATGTACGCCATCAGAAATTAGAGAACTTGCTAATGATACATTGGGCCACTTATTACCATATAAATCAAAAGTAAGATATGAATGGACTTATTATAAGCAATATATGGACTGGCGTACCTATAATAAATAAAAATAAATAAATAAATATATCATCACGGCTTATTACCCATTGCTGGGTGTGCCAATCTGCTTTGTACACAGATATCGGTAAAGATGATATATTTGCACCGTGCGGGCGCTTACCAGGCGTCACCTCACGGGCACTCGTTGCTGGCGTGGTGAGTGCACCACAGGGGTCAATTTTGTGCCATTTAAAATTGGAAATATTTGGCGTCGGTCGGGATCGAACCCGGTTCCCCAGATTCGCGACCTGACACTCGGGCACGCGGCCACGAGACCCCATAATATAATATATTGTTATAATCAATCAATATTTTTTGTATAAATTCTAAATCTTGTTAGAGAAAGTATAGTCTACAACACGTATGGAATGGCTAATCTGCACTCGCAAACCGTAGTCCTCGCCTTCGGTTCGGACCACAAACTCTTTTCTCATGTGGAATATGAGCCATTCCATTACTTGTTGTAAAATATACTATTATATATAGCGTAGAATTAAAGTATGGAATACTAAAAAAAACTCAGCCGGTTAAAAAAAACGCTGAGACACGTCGATTTTTTTTAAATACACATTAATATGTGCGATTCACTTTCCGACTTTCAATTGTTTTTAGTTATGACGTCAACACAAAAATATTTAAATGGCAGTATAGATTTTTAGTAGTGAAATCCGATATAGTGATTTTTCTTCCCTTTATTATCATGCAAATAAATCATAAGGTTGCATAATAAAAATTCTGAGAAAAATCAAGCTGAACATTTTAATAATAATGAATAATCAAGATAACTAGATTTCATTTTAGAATTTTTCGTTTGTCATGTTTTATAAGTACCATAATATCAACATTAAATGTTTAAAGATTTGAAAAAATTATCAAGGCGTCCATCCGTCTATTTTCTTGTACGATTTTTTCCTCCACGATAACAGATATCAAAATTCCAAAATTTTGGTAAAATTGAACAACAGGAAGTGGTACTTTACTTGAAGTCCATAACAGTTTTTAATGAAAACCTATATTAAAATATAATCCTAAACTTTTCAATTTTAGTAATTAAGATATCAATAGAAACAACATATTGGATTTTGGCTAATATTGATAAACCGTAAGTGATACTTTACTTAATGCTCTGAACAGATTTTCGTAAAAAAATATATTAAGATATAATTCAAAACTTCCAAAATTTGGTACTTAAAACTCGTATATGATTCAGAACAACGTATTAGATTTTGACTATACGTATATTATATACCGGATCTGGTATTTTACTTGAAGCTCTGAACAGATGTTCGTAAAAAATATACTAAAATATAATCCACACTTCTCAAATTTGTTATTTAAAACTCGTATATGATTGGAAACAACACATCAGATTTTGACTATACAGCGTGTTTCCTAAAGGTTTTTAAAAAACAACCAGCGCTTCTTTGGGCGAAATAATGACTTTAGAGAAAAATGTTATATACCTACATATAAAATGATCTTTCTTAGAATAAGCTATCTAAAATCCAATTCAATTCAATGCGTTCTTTAAAAAATTGCAGGCACTTATTTAAGGGATTACTCTGTCATATTAATTTGAGACAGAATTTCTTTTCAGTTAAAGATGTCTGATATTTTACGATTCATTTTTTTAAATAAAAAATAAAAAAATATATATGTACTCGCTGTAGGCCAGTCGACAAAGGGTTTATTGCGGAAATAATTGGTGGCAAGCAGGAGTAAACTTTATTCCCTTTATAGGGACCTCCAAAAAGAAGTACTAATTCTGCACCCTCTAGCGACTCCGGATTTTACCGCCATCTTAGATCAAAGTTGCAAAAAATGAGTTTTTGGCTATTTTCTTGAAAGCAGTGGCCCGTATAAAAATTTTTCACGAATACAAAATTAAAGCTTGTAATTTTTTGTACATAAAAGGGTTCTTACATTTTTTACCTAGCTAAAAACTCATTTTTGCAACTTTGATCCAAGATGGCGACAAAATCCGGGATCGCTAGAGAATGCAAAATTAGTATGTCTTTTTGGAGGTCCCAATAAAGAGAATAAAATTTATCCAGCTTGCCACCATTTATATCCACAAAAACCTCTTTTAAACGCCCTGCCGACTGGCCTACTGTGGGAGAGGTGTCATTCAAATAAACACTAATACAGTCGAATCTCTATAACTCGAACCTTCATAACTTGAAAATCTCTGTAAGTAGAAGTTTACTTGTGTTCCCGGCACATATTATATATTTACAATGTATTTTGACTTCTCTAACTCGAATTTCTGTAACTTGAAAATCTCCATAATTCGAAACCAGTCACATGCTCCAGTAACATTGTAGTCTCTACAACTCGAATTTTCATAAATTGAAAGCAATTAATGTCATTTTTCTACCGAACATTACTTCCAAACTACAGCCTCTTGATCAAGGCATTATAAAGAGCTTTAAATTTTGGATAGTTTTGCAAGTCATTAGCATTCCTTCATTTCCAAAATTAATCGTCTTGATTGCGTTAACACTGGTCACAGCATGAAATGTAGATGTCACACAAACAACAGTTGTTTTATATCCGCCGGTTTTGAAAAAAGAAGTTTCTATAATGAAGAAGAAAAAGTTCCATTAGCCCAATTCAAAGAAAAAAATCACCAATGAAGAGCAGATACTCTTGGGTGTGGCCGAGTCATTTAACAAATGTTTGGAATTGAATAATGCAATTGATCTGATATCAATGGATTATTTTATGAATCTTGATGATGACCTTATTACTAGCGAAATTCCTATGGACGAAGAAATTATCATTACTATTGCTAAACAAGATGAGCTTCAAGACAAATCGGATGAAAATGACACCGATGGAGAATGGGGGTTTCCACCGTAATCAAAATAGTGAAAAATAACACTATTACACTAAAATATATCATAAAACATTTCTGAAAACGCTAATTAAATGGTTAAATATTTTTACAATTTCTTAAAAATGAATGAAAACAATAAACCATTTCAGAAATTCAAAGCGCATGCGCCAGTCATATGGGGCATCTTCAGGAGCAAGGGAGATAGTACTGTCTTAAACACGGTTACCCGACGTGTCAACCACGCTAGAGGCCGAGTTTAAGCAACAAGGAGGGAGACTCAGTTTACATGTCGGGTAACCTTGCACTGAGTCTCCCTCCTTGTTGCTTAAACTCGGCCTCTAGCGTGGTTGACACGTCGGGTAACCGTGTTTAAGACAGTACTATCTCCCTTGCTCCTGAAGATGCCCCATATGACTGCGGGCGAAACGTTGAGCTCTGACTCAAAATATGACACAGTCCATTCCCGGAAAACGAATATTTCTCATGACTCAGACTGTGGAAGCCTACGCAATTACTACCATGTAACGGCACTAACTTTTTAATTCAAAAAGTAAATGTAGTGGTCGCTCAAATTTCTGAAATGGTCTATATACTACGTTTGAAAAGCTGCCAGCCAATGACGTCATTCAAATTGCAACATTATATTTAAAAAATCTGATGTGGCCAGCACATTACCTTCCGTCAGTTATATGAGGTATTTACGAAAATTCTACCGGCGAACTGTTACCGGTAAACAGCTTTTATCAGTTTATAGCTACCGGAATCGATATTTTAAGAACGCAAGTGGTAAACAGGGGAGATCCATAACCTACGAAAAAATTTGAAAATTTAAAAAAGGTTAGAAATTTGACGTAGTTAACAAAATGAGCAGAGTCCTACTTTGAACACATTTCCACTTTTACCGCGCACGCTTCGCTTTGCATCACTACCTTTTTTTGAGATTAGATTCTTCATGAATCCGGTAGATGGATCTGGTAGATATTGAACAATTTTCGAACACGGTAACTTTTTACCACTCGTGTTTTCGAACACAGTCGGTAGATGCGGTATCTACCGGTAGAATTTTCGTAAATGCCTATGTATTTTCTATAAAATCCATACAGAAAGTTCCTTGCAAAAGATTATAAATTTCTTGTATGTACATTACCTTTCGACAGTTGTATGTATTTTAAACAAATTTCATACAGAAAATTTCGAGCAAAAAGATCCTAACACAAATATACTACGAATATGTCATTGAACTTGACATTGACATCTTTCCACAGAATTTTCTTAATATAGTAGCTGTTTCTAGCATAGCTGGCTAATTTATGAAATTTAATTTCTTTATAATTTTATAACTCTATATCCATTTAATATGAAGTATAAAATGCAGTCAAATCGGATAGAGAATACAATGTTCTTTAATATTTATAATTACATTAAATGTGAAAAAATGATATTTAACATCGTTTTTTCAAGAAAAACTGTTCAAATCTGCAAATAAGGGCACTTCCGGTTGACCAATTATAACCAAAATCTAATCAGCTCTTTATATGGATGCAACGAAGAGGAATACGAAAGAATTATAATTTTTGGAATTGTAGTATTAGAGTTATCGTAGACGAAAATTTTGTTACACACACACATCCACACACACACACACACACACATACAGACATCATCGTAAAAATAGTAAAATCGTGTTCTAGGGACCCTAAAACGTGCTTATTCATCAAAAACTCACCACCGAATTTTTTGACCAAAGACAATACCTTCCTTACCTAAAGGTGACGGAAGGTAAAAATAATGAAGTAGATATTAAAAATGTGAATACAATACAATTATTATTGTTTGCCGTATGTTATATTGGTAAAGCATTTTCTAAGGTATACGTATTTTATAGATTATTGTATTTCGTGGATTAAATATTTGTAAAGTATTTGGTAAATCTCCAGCAGCGTATTCAAGGGATTACCAGAGGTTATGCCTTTGCCTATAGTTATTTACAAGTTGAAACACCCGTAAAAGAATATTTGTGGAAAAACCAGGATACAAACATTCCACCCAGACGTTCAGTCGACGAGGGATTTGGAATTTTTGATTAGGACTCGTAACAAATTGAATTATAAATTATGTATTCTAGTATACTTGAAACTTATTCATTTGAGAATTATCTATTTGTGTGTAAAAATATTATTCGTTGTCATGTAATTTATTATTATAATTAATATAAAATTATCTATGATTGGTAGTATTTGCAGGAGTGATTTGTTTAAGCTATGAATAAACTAACAAATTCTCTTGCTTTTTAATCATACCAATATATGATAATTACTTAGTTAGGGTAATTAAATTTTTTAGTAAATACTACTGGTCATATGTTTAGCCTCAAAGAACATACACATGCCATGCCAAGTAGCATAATTTTCACTAGAGTAATCTTATTTAACACGGAGAAACAGACAGATCTATATATTTTTGTAATGGTATTATCAATTTTTACCTCTTGCTAAGAGAGGTATTGTATTCATGCTAAAAATCGCATATCTAGATTTTAGTGAATAAGCACGTATTAAGGTCCCTAGAATCCGATTATAACTTTTTACGATGATGTCCGTATGTGTGTATGGATGTTGAATCCACGATTTCTCAAATACTATAAGACTTAAGACATTTTTAACTACGGACTTCTCAATCTAACTATAATGGGAAGAGTTGATTAAGTTTTGGTAACAATTGGCCAACCGGAAGTAGTAGTTACAAGAAAAAAATCATCTAAATATTATTTATCGAAAATTTATGTAAATACTTATATTAAAGAACGTTAAATTCTTTATTCGATAAATATAAATTTATTATTATATCTTCTATAGATTTAGAGATAAAGAAATGCATATAAAATAATTTCATGTAAAAATTTGTAACGGCTACTTTTTGCTCACCCCTGTCTTTTGATAATTTTGTATAATCCTATTGTTCTTTACCTATCTTCAGTTCTTTTCTGCAAGCATAAATACTCTTGTATCAGCGTCCCTCGCGCTTCTTCTTGGTCCCACTTCTTTCTTTTTTTTATATTCTTACTAAGTTAGATTCTTATTCTTTCTTGTATGTTAAATTTCTATTTTATTTTTACTAAATCAATTCTATTTACTCATTTGCAAAACTAGTATTCGTTTCTAAGTATTTTTTTTACTATTAAAAGTAATTCTGTTTATAACTCCAATTTTTATAGCGATTTTAATCGTGTTCGCTATCGGCCCCACGTGTCTAATTTGGAAGACCTTCCATTTTTGTATTACTCCATTTTATTGTACTTTCTGCTCAAATTTTAGTAAAGAAACCAAACTTGTTTCCTACGGTTTTTTTTTGTGTCAGCGAAGACACTTCAAATTTGTTGATTTGCTTTTCATATTTAATGCTTAGTAGTTCTGTGTACAATTATTATATTTTTTTACTTAGTAAATTTTGCACTCCTTTTTTTGTTATCAATTTTTTTTTACTAATTCAGTACTATCATTTCTTTCACTCATAATTCGGGTAAAATCACTCACTAACAATTTTGGGATTCATATTCATTCTCCATTTCGTTCCCTAGACACAACCACACAATCCTAACCTTACCGACCCCAGAGTGGATGTTGAGCGTATGGCTTTGTGAAAATAATTTTTGCAGTTTATTTACGTCGTGTTCGCGAATTTTTATTTAACTTCGGATAACAATCCTCTCAAAAGTTATTTGGTTACTTTTTGTTATTTTTCTTTTTCTAGTTTACTACAGATTCTGCCAGTTGCTTTTCCTTAGTTTAGTTCTGTAGCAAACGCACAACTTGTGAGAGGATTGAGTAAATTTTCTGCTAAGCTTTTAGTGTAAATCGGCAATCCCGTTCAGAGCTCTACGTCGTGCTTTGCGTATTTTTGTGTCTCCTTTTCTTTAGCAGTTCTTCAAACTTTCATCATCATCATCACCTCACTTTTAGTTGAATTGTATTGAGTAGGCAGTTTAGCACTGCAACTTTTTGTAAAACATCTCATCATTCATTCAGGACAATTATTAGTTGTAAGTATTTTTGTTTGGAAAATTTTTGTATAAATTTTTTGTATGGTATTTTGTTTGCCGTGCACTTTCAGTTTAATATTTTTTGGTCATTTTTGTTTCCAGAGAAAAAAGGATCTCTATTTTCTCAATTTTTTTCTTTTCGTCAGTTTAGTAACTTTAGCTTTCCTTGTTTTTGTGAGAAGAGTTTTTTTTTGTGGAAACAAAAGCGACTCTGTCTAAAGAACGATTTTCTGTCTTGGCTTTGTATTTGTAGTAAATTATCTCGCCCCGGTGTGGAGTGGTTGGGGTCCGTCTGGTGTTGAGCTGTACGTTTCAGCGGGCTTTCCGAGCAGACTGGTGTCAAGGTCACCCGCAACCCCAGAGGCCGAGTGGTTTCCCTGGATGCGACGCCGAAAATTCGAACACACAATTACAAGTATACAAGTTAGTTGTGGAGGCCAAGGTCCCGGCGTGGCTTTGAAACCATCAGCAGCCACATCCCGGCGTGCCCTTGAAACCATTGACAGCCACATCTCGGCGTGGTTTTGCAACCACCAACAGACACTTTACGACGTGGTTTTACAACTACTCTCAACAACATCCAGGAGCGGCCTTGAATACTACCAACAGCCACGTCTGCTTTCCTTCGTTACAAGCCTGCCAGCTCACACAGGTGGGCTCGGTCTGCTCCAGGTCCGACAGAAGCGTCCCGAACTTTCACCACAAACTTAGATAAGTATTTTTTGGTTTGTTTTGTTGTCAAATATAAAGAAAAAGAAAAGGAAAGTAGAAAAAGAAAATTTCAGGATATTGAATATAAAGAAGAATGTATTGTACATAATTTATATTAAAATATCCCATAGATTTTGCAAATATATGTGAGAATTATTTTGTAGTGAGACATGAATATATATATATATATATATATATATATATATATATATATATATATATATACAGGGTGGTGGCGGTTAGGGGTGAACATAGGGATTTAACATGGGATTTTAGTTTTTTGCAATTTCCTGCTCTCCTGTTCATTTTACGGCAAAAACTGTAGAGTACAAAATTGTTCAGAATTAAAAATTGCATACAAAAATGTGTTTACATTTATTATTATGTTTTTGGTTTATTCACAATTTTAAAAAGAAATTTCAAAATTTCTGTTAATTTGTAGCAATAGCCATGACTTACAACTCAAATGTTTAAACATAATAATGTCATTCAATTTCTGTCAAATTTTCGAAATTTTCTCTAATAAAAAGTTAATTTAATAATGAATGTTTATTCGAATAAGGAACGAGTTTTCATTATAAAAAATTATTATGGTGGAAATAGTTTTAGAAGAATAGGTACGTGATTTGTTTTCCATAAAGTACGAAAATACACCAATGTCTATTATAGCATCAATTTCTAAACTTGTTAAAAACATTGAGAACACACGAGAACACAGCTAGTGTAGCTGTGAACGAAGGTAATGAAGGAAATAATAATAATAATAGAAGACGTTATAACGAAGTGAATGAAGAAATGGTATTGGCTATGATAAATCAAAATTCTACGTAGTTGATACATTTGGAATTGGTTTATTATTAAATGGTAAAGGTACCTAATAAAAAATGCGTTTTAAAATTAAAAGTTGTTTGTTTTTAATTAATTTTTAAGTTAGATTAACGCATGGTTGACGTTTATAAATAATTTTTGACAACCAGAAAAAAATAAATTCCATGGCTATTGCTACAAAATAACAGAAATTTTGAAATTTCTTTTTAAAATTGTGAAGAAACCAAAAACATAATAATAAATGTAAATACATTTTAGTATGCAATTTTTAATTCTGAACAATTTTGTACTCTACAGTTTTTGCCGTAAAAAGAATAGGAGAGCAGGAAATTGCAAAAAACTAAAATCCCATGTTAAATCCCTATGTTCACCCCTAACCGCCCCCACCCTGTATATATATTTGTAATTAAAAATATTTTTCGTTTTATGCGTACAACCAGGTAAAATATCTGGCGAGAGGTTATGTGTTGGCCACATCAGATTTTTACCTCTCGCTAGGAGAGGTATTGGATTCATGCTAAAAATCGCATATCCAGATTTTAGTGAATAAGCACGTTTTAAGGTCCCTAGAATCCGATTATAACATTTTTACGATGATGTCCGTATGTGTGTGTGGATGTTGGATCAACGATTTCTCAAATACTATAAGACTTAAGACATTTTTAACTACGGATTCCTCAATCGAAGAGTTGATTAAGTTTTGGTAACAATTGGACAACCGGAAGTAGTAGTTACAAGAGAAAAATCATCTAAATATTATTTATCGAAAATTTATGTAAATACTTATATTAAAGAACGTTCTTTATTCGATAAATATAAATTCATTATTATATCTTCTATAGAATTAGAGATAAAGAAATGCATATAAAATAATTTGATGTAAAAATTCTCAGATCAAACTACTTCAAGGCAAGAAATTCAAATGTTTGTAATTGACACATAAATATCACTGTCAAAAATATTTGTATGCTACTGTCAAAAATATTTGTACTTCATTATGAAGATATGAAGATTATGAAAATAAAAAAAATCAATAACGCAAAAGAATACACGTAAAAAAGAATATAATGACGAATATAAAGAAAAAGATAAGGAATGTAGAAAAAGAAAAATTCAGGATATTGCATATAAAGAAAATGTATGTATTGTACTTAATCATGTGAATTTCATTAAAAAATATATTTCCAGCGATAATATGAAAGTAAAGATATATTTGCAATTTTTTTGCCATAATAGTATTTTATGTATCAAGAGCGTTACGATGATGATAATGGGATAGGAGGGCGACGAGGATCTAGTCCGAGGGCCTTTGGCCCGAGGGATAGATGTCGTCCGATGGGCATTGGCATTATCATCTAGTAACGGTCGTGGTGCATACAAGATTTTATGTCTCACAAGAATATGTGAAATAAGTTTAATTTATAATAATTTTGATTACAATAATGCTTAAGTTTTGGCGTTGCTAAGGATGTTATTCAATTGTTTTGTTTATAATCAACATTTATTTATTTTTAAAACATCAACGTTATATATCGTTTGAGATGATGGAATGGGTGAATTTGATGTTTCAGAAGATATTTGACTGAAACGGTGTACAGAAATTATTTTGAATGCTTCTGCATACTTTGAGGAACAAAAACGCATAAATGTTCCCATAATTATTCCATTCTCGTCTGTAGAAGATGCAAGTATTATATTTTGAGGTTCTCACATGACATCTCAGTTCTTTATTTCTTATGCACTTATTTCTGAATATTATGACATTTTAGAGCGTTTGTACTGCTTTGGATGTGTCTCATGTGGTCATGTGACGGTAAATAATATCAAAAATAAATTCAAACGTGGACAAATATCATCCCCAAAAAAATATTGCAGTCTGCAATTCGACGTACTTACTATTTATATGTGTGGTAAAAGTAAACTGCTTTTAATGCCCTTTTCATAACCAATTTTAAGTATTATAATTAAATTAAAAGTGATTTCTGTGTTCTGTTGTGCTTTCAAAGTTGTTTTCTTATTTCAAAAAATTGTTGTAATCAATTTATATATTAATTGTGTAATCAATCTTTATTATTATTGTAATGATTTATAATGAAAAAGAAAATAATTTTCATTATATACCGTTCATATTATTTCTAATCTAAAGTCCATAAACGATCGGATTATAATAAGGGCATAATGAACTATTATGCCTTCATATAATGCCCCGGTTATTATACGAGTAGATATGTTTATATAAACCATGTCCTAGCAATAAACAGTTTATAATACTTTAGTGAGGCATAAATAAATTAATTCTAACCTTCATACTGCATATACATTATAATGTTTGTATTACCTAACTACAGTGCTGGGACTTTGCCGTATCGCCTGGCGATCGCATGACGTAAAAATGACGACATTCTAACATTTCGGTACAGCTTCTCGTATCGCTTGGCGATTGTATGACATCAATTTTACGTCATGAGAACGCTAGGTGATACGGCAGTCCCAGCGTGGAACTCTTGTTTTAAATAACCAAATAATTATCGCATCTTGAAATTTTGGTCAATAATCACCATTTAAGGTCCCTATAATCAGAAAAATATGTAAGTACTTTTTCAAGTATTTGGTACTTTCAAGTACTTTAGAAACTAAAAAAGTACTTGTACTTCAAGTACATTTACAAACATCAAGATGCTTGGTACTTAAGTACTACTTTCCGGTACTTTGCCCAGCTCTGGCTGGTGGGAATAGCGGAGGGGAGTAAAGAACACTGTACCTTCGTTATTGAGACGTATTTAAAAAATTCTGACTTTGCCATCACTACACAGAGTGCGGCAGATAATCAGGCAGTTATCTTTTCAAAGCCGAACCTGATGCTCTGAAATTTGCAACCCATGTCGATATAGTCTTCTTGTCGGGAAACTTTGCATGCATGTCGACCTAGTCCGGAGTGCGTGCGGAATAACCGCTACCACTGTGTAGTGTTGGCAGAATCAGCATTTTTGAAATACGTCTCAATACCGAGCGCACGGTGCTCACTCACTACTCCACGCCATTATGACGAATTAAATGGCAAGAGAGGCTCTACACAACAGCCTTAGATCATATAACTTACGAAGTAGATGTAAGAAACCCTATGCTACACAATGCATTTGTAGGAAGCGCTTAGAGTAAGAAAGATAGATTTATACAATGTCGTAAGTAGGAGAAAGAAGGAGAACTTTTCATAGCGCGAGGTAACTGCGCAAACGCGAATATATGGCATAGGCGTTCCTACGTTTTTTTCATAGTGTAGTAAATAAATATGGAAAAGAAATAAAATCAAAGGAGATTCATTTTTATTCCGTACTACACAAATCGCACACAAATGATTTTTCAATCTGCTTTAGGCTGTGGTCACACTGAACAATCAATATCGATCGAGCACGATCGAGTGAAAAACAAACCTGAGTAAAACAATGCATATGGTCACAGTGCGTGCATCGATGAAAATCGCGTAAGATCGTGTACCGTCGACTTGTTTGATATATCAAACTTGTTTGATTTTTGTACCGCGCTCGATGCTGCTCGATGGTAACAGACATGCGCAGTTGCATATGTACTTGCGCATTGCTCTTCGGAGGAATAGAATCTGCCAGATTCTAACCTTTTGAGTTGTCTGTTTTCATTACGAAAAGAAAAAATTACAGAACATTGGACTGTCAATGAGATTGATCAATTAATAACTTTAGTTCGCTCCTATGATCTCTATGATCAGAGCAGGGTACAGTTGAGGGTACAGTAATGTCGGTAATGTCTATAATATTGACAAGCTATTGTAAATAAATTCATATTACTATACGAGCATAAATGCAAATATACTGGATTCTTTTCTATTAATCAATTGACATCTTGACAACAAACGACGAATGTCAAAATACTAACAACATTTATTGGAAGAAGCCGCGGTAATTTTAAAACTGTCATTTCACTTCTTACGACTCGATGTAGCAGTGTGACACTCACGAGAAATAACGGTTCATGGTAGTCGATGCGCTAGGATCGATGGATGTTGATCGATGCAGTGTGACCTTTACCTTACCCGAGGTCTCGACATAGAATAAATTAAAATAATTGAAACCCCCGTATTTAAGCTACACCCGCGGCGCCTGTGGAGAAGACATTCATCAGCTCCTCGTCAGTTGGCGCACAATTCTCACGCTATGTATATATCTATCTCACTCACTCTTATGTGTTCCCAACTCCTTACACCTAGTTCATAAGCTACATGACCTAAGATAACACAGTGACCTCTATATACAAAATGGACCGGCGACTCCTATCTCTTTACAACGGCACGAGCTGTATCCACTCAACTGTCATGGTGGGGTAGCTATCTCTTTCTAACAGTAAGAAGTACGCATGCGTCAACTAGTATCAGTTCAACGAATTAACGATGAACATGAAGAAGAAATTACATCCTATTAAGAAGCTTGGCTAATGCAATGTATTTTGGTGACAAATTAAATTTGTTTCTACCGATTCATCCGGGTATACATGCTCAACTAGTACCAGTTCAACGAATTACCGATGAACATGAAGAAGAAATTACATCCTATTAAGAAGCTTGGCTAATGCAATGTATTTTGGTGACAAATTAAATTTGTTTCTACCGATTCATCCGGGTATACAAGCTCTAGGTGAAGAAATTCACGAATTACAAATTTTGAAGAAAGTCAATCAAGATAAATTAAATAAACTTATTCTATTTTCTAATGTTTACAATAAATAAAAATGTCACGTCTTGTTGGTTTAACATAAATATTTTCTGTATATATCTTTAAATTCGTATGTAATTAATTATTTAATTTTTTTTGACTATGTTGTATTGTAATTGTATTATATAAAATAGTATATATATTATGATATAAGTGTATAAGCCGGCCATTAAAGCACGCGTGACAAGTTTAAAAGCGCGACGCGAAGCGGAGCGCTTTTAAAGGCACGAGTGCTTTAATGGCTCTTATACACATGTATCATACGCTATTTTTTATTATACCTGCACAATATGTTGGAAAAAAGAATCTAAAATTTTGATTTTGACGTTTTATAATTGTTTATGATATATGACATAACATCGTTTACACGGAGATTGTTTAGCATTTGTGTTACTATGCGGATTTGCCATTTCGCAATTTGTTGTTTATTTATTATAAACAATATTATAAACATCAAAACTATCAAGATCCTTCTTAATTTAGACGGAAAACAAGGATAAAATGGAGAAGCATTCATCTAGTATACAAGAATTGGCTGAACAAGCTGAATTAAGATTGGTCCCTAACAAGTCAAAGGAAGCCTATTTTAAAGAGTATGAAAAATTAATGAAGTGGATGGAGAGCAAGAGTTCGAAAACAGTCAATGAATCAGTAATGCTTGCCTACATGATGGAAATGGTAATATTCCGCAAGTATAATTACTTGATTTTTTGACTAAATGTTTTATATTTCATCACAGTCTAGTATGTATAAATCTTCCTCTCTCTGGTGCATGCATTCAAAACTTCAAACAATGCTAAGGATCAAAAATGGAATAAATTTACTATCCTTTCATAAGCTACATGCCTTTATGAAAGGACTAAATAAAGGATATGAAGCTAAGAAATCATACGTTTTTACAGAAGAAGATTTACGTAAATTTTTCCTAGAGGCCCCTGATGTTACTTTTTTATTTTTGAAAGTACTCAGTTTGTCAGCACAGATTTGAGAAATATATAATAACAATTTTATTTTCAAGGTTGTCGCTATTTGTGATGTATTCGGTTCTTGCAGAAGATACGAATTGTGTAATTTACGTATGTCAGATATTAAAAGAGAGGGTTCCGTTCTAATAATTAATATTCGTCCTTCAAAAACTGAAAAAGGTCGAAAATTTGTTATTATTGACGATTCCAGTATTCCTTATGTTCATTTATTTGATAAATACCTTTTATTACGCCCGGACAATGTAACAACAGATAGAGTCTTTTTGAAGTATTCAAATGGAAAATGTGTTAGACAAGTTGTTGGAATTAACAGCTTCGGAAAATGTCCTTCTCGCGTAGCACGTTTCTTGAATCTTCCGGACGCTGAGAAATATACTGGCCATGCTTTCAGGCGGACATCTGCTACGATCATGGCGAATAGCGGAATGACCGTAGATGAGCTTAAACGTCAAGTGGGCTGGAAGTCCTCTACGGTTGCGGCTGGTTACATTGAAGAGTCCACCGTAAATAAAATAAAAGTGTCACAACGTATAGCCGAAGTTGTGAATGGAAATAGAACCAGTGTTGCGTCCAATTCGTCAATAAAAACTACGAATATGCAAACAGTAAATGTTGCGATTGTACAAACACTAAATGAAAGCAATGAACTTCAACTGCCGAATATAAAAATATCTAATAACACAAATTGTACTTTCAATTTTTATTTAAAAGAGTATTAAATACCATAAATAAAAAACTTACAAACATATTTCTATGCTGTCTATAACTCCATATGTAAAATGATGTACTGTTAGTGAAATACCAAAGAACTTTCTGCTAGTGGCTTCCTATTCTTCATCGTATACTTTCCCCATTAATAAATCCCAAAATTGTTCATTTGGGCGATGGAATATTTCTTGTATTGTCTTGTTCTCATTCTCATATGTCCCGTAGCCATTGTTGAGTGATTCTGGCAAAGAGGCACGATGCTAAATCAGGCCAAAATAAAACGTGATTATTCCTATGTTACCAATAAATGAATAATTATTCCAATTTATGAAGACAATTTCCTTTGTAGGTGTTATACATGATTAATTATATTCTAACCTACAAACAGTGGCTTCACGCCTGGTGAATTTTGTTCAAAAATACTGCGCATGTGCCAAGCATATGATGTGAAATGTGTTACATTTTAATAGTGTACAAATGGTGGAATAGAAAATATATTATTTAAAATTCATCACACATTTATATGAATAATTGAAGTAAATCAGTAGGTATTACTTATTTTCATTGACAATTATAAATAAACAAATTGTTAACGTTTGTTGTTGCTTAGCGACTTTAAAGCACGGCGTGTTTTAATCTTGAGATTAAGCACGCTTTTTAGTACGATGATCAGTGATTATGATGCAGGTATAATAAAAAATAATATTATATAAAATTAAAATTGTAGACACTACGACCTTATTATTCTTTTATAGTTAAAAATCATACTTTTGATGTCCTTATCCTTTTATAAAATATAAAAAGTTATGGCTTGTGTATATACTTTTTTGTAATAGAAAATTTAACAATTACTTTTAATATCAAAATACATATGAAGACCACACTGCAAAAAGGGGAAATGTCGCATTTTAAATTAGTTCAGATGTGCGTCGTGTACATCAAATACGGTAGAATTTTATGTACAAACGTCCATTGCAATAAGGATCATAGTCTCAATGTTATTTAGCATTTATTATGTAGTTTTTTTTTAATTTCCCAAAAACTACATAATAATTCCTATTCCCCCTTTTTTCCTTGTGATTTTCCTGTGTTAAATCATTCGATGAAAGAATATATCAATTAAATTTCAATTAATTTAATTCAGATAATTTTTTTAGAATTTAGTAAAATGTTTGAAATTGTTTTTCAGTTCAACTCCTATTCGATTTATGCTTAAAAACATTTTCACATTAAATAAAAGTATAAAATGTAATCAAATCTGCTTGGTCCAACTATACACGAAAGTTAGAGAGCAGAGACCAGTAAGGCGGGTGGTATTCTCGGTGGATACACGCAAGTTATTCAAGCCGCCGGTCCATTTTGTATATAGAGGTCACTGAGATAACAGTACAACTAGGTCCCCACTATCACCAGCGCATGAGCAGTAGCGGCGGCAAATTGGGGAGATTTCTCTGACCCATCCTGTATTATTAAATGACAACAAACAGAAAATATTCACTTATTTCTTTCACAGCAAGAAAGAAAAATGCATGATTGTTCCAGAGATGTAATTTGAGGTCAGAGGATGAAAGCAAGATCGAGGGCTACAAAGCACCAAAAGATAATTTTATTGAATGTGAATCGTTGCAGAAATTTGTTGACAATTGAATAGTTACACATGGCAGCAGAAATTTGTTGACAGTTTGTTGAAAATAATGCTTTCAATAATAATTACATATTGTAACATGGGACGCCCGCTGTCGCCGCCACTGTAAGCGAGTGTCTATTTATAACGGTGACGTAATCGCGCTAGTAGCCGGCCGATGTAAACAGACTGGTCGCGACGTGTTTAATTACTTCCGGTCGCCTGAACCTTTTGTGTTCTTTGTTAGTACGTGTTCAAATATTCTAGACTGTTCTAGAAAATAATAGCAGCTGTATATAAGGGACGTAGCTATGCTCGAGAGTTAGTTAGTTCAGTTGAGTCCCTGATCACGCAACATTAGTTATGTGATCGGGGATTGACTCACAGTTAGTTAGTTACTTGGAGAGACATAGAGATGTTCATATAGAGTGTTAGTGAGTTAAGCACAGCAGTATCGTAGTGATCGTATGCTGTTGGTGTCGAGTAGGTACTCGGGAAGTTACTGGTATATTGGGATCGCTGTGGATGTAAATACTTGGTAGTGTTGACGAGTATTGGGAAGCTATAGTGTGCAAGAACAGTAACGGCGAGTCAGAAAGTTACTGGTATTCCGGGATAGCTGTTAAAGGGAATACTCGGTAGTGTTGAAGAGTATTGGGAAGCTAGGTATATGGGGACAGTAACGGCAAGTGAAAGCTAATACTCGACATTGGTGTTGAAGAATTGTGGCATACGGAAAGTCCATGATACGGATGCTGTAGAAGAGAGAGAGTTACATAAAAAGGTGTGACTTCTCTCCGAGCAGTTGAATATACAGACTCTGTTGAGTCAGTTGAGTATATAGACGCTGTGGAGGTCGGTAGGCGGACAGTTCAACATGATATAAGTATATAGTGATATAAATATAGTGATATAAATATCGCGTAAACAGTCTACAAGAGTCTGCAACAGACCGGCAGTCTAAGATTGGAACGCGTAATGAAATAAATAATTTGTAATATCGTGGAAATAAATAGTAGTGTTCATTGGTTAAATAAATAGTATTAGTGTTATCTCGTTAATTATAGTTTTAGTCTTAATTAGTTTTTAATAATTGTTTAATATTAGTAATAGTAACTTTCATTATAGTTTAATAAACACTTAATTTTAATTAGTAATAATTCTCTTATATTTACACTTTACCCAGATAAATAAAAAACGTTACAATATTATTAATAATAAGTTTCAGAAGAACTGTAGTGTTTCTGACTTCACTTTAATTACAGACAGGAATACTCGTAATTTTTTAGTTACAAAATATATTGTAAATAAATTAATAAATGTATAAATATTGTAATTCAAACATCACTGGAACCGAAATACTATAGATAATACTTTAAAAAAATGTTTTCTCATGTTAAACGACTACCACGGATTCTCGTGTTCACTAAATATTGTGTATCAGTAGATTTTAACACAAAAGCAGTATGACGCGAGACGCGGTATGGATTCTCCAAAATGTTGTTAAATTGACGTAATGCAATTTTATTCTTTCTCTATAAATTATCATTACATATTAAATAAGCCTGGCTTATCTTCATAATACCAATATTAAAGATGCTATAAACACTAGAACTCTAAAAGCACTGATGATCTCACTTTGCACATTATAAAATAAAGACCTCGTCGATATGAACGATGAGTAATAACAAAGAAAGTTTAGTACGGAAATCACAATTGGGAACTTCTCTTGTTAGGTCATTATGGAGGTTTGTATATTATTTTATCTATACCTGTAATTTATAAGTACTTTATATACATTATACTTTTGTTTCTTGATATTCATTATTATTCATTCATTACTACAGTGCTACTGCTCACAGAAAAAAATAGTAGGCATATTATACAATGACGCTATAATAGATGCTCTTATTACCGAGAATGAAGTTTGCAACACGAGAGAGCGAAGCGAACAAGGGTTGTAATCATCCGAGGTAATTATAGCCATTATAGCGAGTTGTATGTTGTATACTTGTATATTTCATTCAAGATTTTTTATAATTTCGTTTCATAACCCCAAACTAGATAATCCACTTGACGTACGTTTTCATTAAAATTGGCTTAACATTGCAATGTATTGCGATGTAACTATGGTGATAAAGATAAGTAATTTGAAATGTCAATTTTTTGCATATTTATTTTATTAAAAATATTCTGATTGGTGCAACCTATTAGACTTAGTTAATAGGTATATGCTATTCACAAAAGAATTCATCATTAAAAAGTGAACAGATGTATATATTCATAAATAAAAAGAAAGAGTAATAATAATAATCTGAATTTGTATCAACATTTTCAGGTTCAAATTCGTTTAAACAAGGAGCCTTTCCTTCAAATTTTCCTATTTAAATTTTAAACCAATGAAGAAAAGAAAATAAATAATTAGACACGACTTCCTTGTACACAAGACCAATATGATGTATAGACCCAAGTATAAAATTGCACGTATTTGACGTAATTTGACATTAGCATCTATTTTTTATTTTTTTGTTATTTTTTGTCCTAATCCATAGCAGGCTTCATTACAAAAACCAAAAATTATATAAGTTTTAAATATACATATATCGCTTATACAAAGGGCTAATTTAATAATACTTGATATGCTAGACACAGAATTTAATTCTCTAAAAATTTTATTTGAAGCATTTATTTCTAAAATCAAAATGAAACCATTTTATTGAAGAAAAACTGTTAACAACTTCAGGTAATATGTCACTTCCGGTTAGCCTGTTTTAACCAAAATCCACTATGTTATTCCAATTGACATAAAAGTCTTATATACCAAATTTGAAAAGTGTTAGATTATATTTTAAGATAGTTTTTCATTAAAATCTATTATAGGTTTCAAATAAAGTACCATTTCTAGAAATTATGTAATGACCAAAAAGGGAGGTGCACAACTATGTTATAGCAGTCCTAAATACAAAATTTCAACTTTCTACAGCTTACCGTTTTTGAGTTATGCGAGATACATACGCACGTACGCACGTACGTACGTACAGACGTCACGACGAAATTAGTCAAAATGGATTCAGGGATGGTCAAAATGGATATTTCCGTTGAAATCTCAAAACCGAAATTTTTCGCAATTACAATACTTCCTTTACTTCGTACAAGGAAGTAAAAAGCCAAACATTATTTTAAATGAAGAACGTAAAAATTCTAATTTATCAACGTACCCTGCCGGTAAAAATTATTAATTAGTTTAAACAATATTCCATTTAATTATTGTTTGCATGGGTATCGTTAGCGAATCGCAGGCAAAATAAAAGTTATAATTTTAAGCTATTTATAGAGTGCCCTGAGCAATAGCACAAAATGTTAAACACTTGTATTGCTTGAGTTTGGCAGATGACAATCTGTCATAAAGTTTTAATAATAGGTGCGTTCAATGAAGTAAGCAAATCAAGCAAATGCTAGGTAAGCAAACGAGACTTATTGCTTAGTACATTGAACGGTTTGCTACTAATAACCATAAACTGTCATCCACAACTGTCATCGAAAAAGTTGTAAGTTGTCAAGTATAACATGTGTATCTCTCGTATCTCTTTTCTTGGTCTGCGAACTTATGGAAAATGAATTTATACATTTATTTGCAGATAGTGGAATTAATTTGAAAAAAGCTACCCAAGTAACACTGACCGACGGTCGACCAAAAAGTGACGTCGATTATAGGTTGAATTTAAGTCATATGCGGCCGTCTAATTTGACGTGGATGCGACGGCACTGCGACGTTGATTTTTGGTCTGAAATACGACTATTTAGACGTCTAATTTGACGTCTATGCGACGACACTGCGACGTTGATTTTTGGTCTGAAATAGGACTATTTAGACGTCAGATTTGTGGTCGCTATGACGACCATGTGACGACTTTATATGGTCATAATTTATTTACAATATGACGTGAAAACAACGTCTTAAAATGACGTCTAAACAAGTCTTATAATGACGACTAAACAACGTCTTAAAATGACGTCTAAACAACGTCTTAAAATGACGTCTAAACCACGTCTAAATATGACGTCGAAACTACGTCTTAAAATGACGTCGCACAGCTCCACGCTAAGACGTCTTCCGGACGACTATATGACGTGAATTAGGACGTCACAGTGACGTCGATTTTAGGTCATTTGTGTTACTTGGGTATATTAATTATAACATAATATTTCAAATTTATTAATGTTATAAACATCCATCACAAAACTCTCAAATCTTTTTTAACATGTGGTTGACAAACACAAAGAAATAGAAACAGTTCAAGTTAATTTCATGTATGTATAATTTGTATTTTCCGCCATTAGCCAAGCGAGAAATTTGTGGCTTGGACTGCTTTCGAGCAAATCCAGCAAGTGCTAGGCTAGCAAAGTCGTTCAACAAATTTACCTCCGTTTTCTTGTTTTGCTGGGTTTATTGAACGCTTCTAATGATTGATTTCATTAAATTATTTATCAGAAATCATGGATATACATTTACTACAGCAGAAAAAGCACAGTTAATAAACGTCAAACAAACGAGTATTTGTATGTTTGTTTTGCATGACACTCAGTAAAAAGCTTAAATACGGATAAATTTTACGTTTATCTCATGATAAGAACCCATACTATTTCAATAAAATTAGGCGCATTTCATCCAGTTTTTTTGTTCTAAGATTAATAAAGCAGAAATTCCATTCATATGAAAATTTTATCATTGTGTTTCCTATGGTCCATAAAAAAGTAGACACCCGGTATATAAACAAATTTTATTAAATGAAGCATTATTTGTAAAAATTTATATCTATTGCCCAGAAAAAAGCTTACTAATGAACACATTAGAATTCCTGAAAGTAATCACATTTATGTTTTTTTTTCTTTAGTAAATAAAATAAATAATACGAGCATATTAACAATATTTTATTACTTTTTTATCTATTATTTTATATATTTTTATTCTTAAAAATGTTATATATATATATAGCTATAAATATAAAATTGTTGCTTTTGT
Organism: Harpalus rubripes; assembly: GCA_963082715.1. Taxonomy (NCBI): domain Eukaryota; kingdom Metazoa; phylum Arthropoda; class Insecta; order Coleoptera; family Carabidae; genus Harpalus; species Harpalus rubripes. The sequence goes on from OY720453.1 coordinate 38,734,409, forward strand.
GATATTCAGCTGTTCTGTAAGTATACATTCAAAAAATACATTAAATAAACTCACAAATATATATATATATATATATATATATATATATATATATATATATATATATATATATATATATATATATATATATATATATATATACCGGGTGTCTTAAGCCGACCGACACATGGGCGATTAACATGTAAAATTAGTTAATTGTGAATAGTATCTCCCCAGTGCAAGATATTAAGATGAAATTTTGCATGCTTATCCGGGGATACTATTTCTATGGATTTAAATTCAAATCAGTCAATTTACAAGTGTAATATTAGAATAAATTAAGAAAAATTGTAGAAGTACCATGAATGTTATTCATATCTTGAAAATAATAGTATCTAAGCAACAGCTCTGATAGAGTAGGGGTAACGTGCGCGCTTCACAATTTAGAGAGTCGGGTTCGAAACCAACCGACAGCAATATTTATTTTTTAATTTTTTCTTTTCAAAATAATTTTTATTATTAATATGTTTTTAATCTTTTATTAATATTTAATTTAATAAAGTGGATACATTGTACGTAACAAGATTTATTTATTTAAAAAATATTTTATTATTTGCTTTATTGGTTTATTATAAATTAAATTTCTTCAAATTATAGTTAGCCATTTTGAATATTTATTATAATTTTTAAATTTTAATGTTGTAATTAGTAGGTACGATTTAATATTTTTTAAATAAATAAACCTTGTTACGTACAATGTATCCACTTTATTAAATTAAATATTAATAAAAGATTAAAACTACTAATAATAAAAATTATTTTGAAAAGAAAAAATTAAAAAATAAATATTGCTGTCGGTTGGTTTCGAACCCGACTCTCTAAATTGTGAAGCGCGCACGTTACCCCTACTCTATCAGAGCTGTTGCTTAGATACTATTATTTTCAAGATATGAATAACATTCATGGTACTTCTACAATTTTTCTTAATTTATTCTAATATTACACTTGTAAATTGACTGATTTGAATTGAAATCCATATAGAAATAGTATCCCCGGATAAGCATGCAAAATTTCATCTTAATATCTTGCACTGGGGAGATACTATTCACAATTAACTAATTTTACATGTTAATCGCCCATGTGTCGGTCGGCCTAAGACACCCGGTATATATATATATATATATATATATATATATATATATATATATATATATATATATATATATATATAGATGTTAGCACATAGCTTTCCCACAATTCCGCTGACACCGCATAGGAATATTCCACATCCGCGGAATAAACCATCATACAAGGGACGCTGACCCAGCCATCTCAGGTGTCTTCCTGCGAAACCGAGACACACAGAACGAGCAGTCTAGTCCAGAATCTCCAACACGTAACATTAACTCTGATATATCATTTTCTTGTAAATCTGACAATACATACAGTTGTAACTTATAAATTTGTAATAATATAAATAAATTTTTTTGGAATATAAATAATTTTATATTATATTATATTATATATATACGAGGGTCTTTCAATAAGTAAAAAACATAAGAAATAAATGCGTAGGCTTCCACAGTCTGAGTCATGAGAAATATTCGTTTTCCGGGAATGGACTGTGTCATATTTTGAGTCAGAGCTCAACGTTTCGCCCGCAGTCATATAAACCCTTTACCCAAAAAACCCGTGGATACCTCGTTCGAAACATTTGCATCTATCCTTTACATTAAAGGTTTCTCGGATAAAATAGGTAGAATTCTCAATAAAAACAATATTAAAGTCTTTTTTAAACCTCCACAAAAGATCTCAGAAATACTCCCCCAAACTAAAGATAAACGCGAACCCTTGTCGTCACCCGGTGTTTATAGTATTCCTTGTTCTTGCGGCACAGTATACATAGGTGAAACAGGAAGGAGTGTTCACACTAGATTGTCAGAACACAAACGCTGTCTGCGTAATGGTATGGTATTAACATCTGCGGTCGCAGAACACCAACACAACACAGGACATAACATCTTATTTGAAAATTCCCGCATTTTAGCTCCTGTCCCTGAGTTTTACAGACGTAAATACAGGGAAACTTTAGAAATATGGAAACATCCGAATAACATCAATCGGGATGATGGCTATTTCTTGAGCCACATGTGGAAACCGGTGATTCTCGGAACACGACACGCCCAATCTACCATTACATACTCGATTGCCATTGGTCCTCATTAGCTCTGCTCATCTACCGTATCTTTAGATTAGTATATAACTGTCTTCTCGGCCTTCTTTTCGTCACTTGGTTTATTTGGCCTCTAGCGTGGTTTACACGTCGGGTAACCTTGTAAACTGAGTCTCCCTCCTTGTTGCTTAAACTCGGCCTCTAGCGTGGTTGACACGTCGGGTAACCGTGTTTAAGACAATACTATCCCCCTTGCTCCTGAAGATGCCCCATATGACTGCGGGCGAAACGTTGAGCTCTGACTCAAAATATGACACAGTCCATTCCCGGAAAACGAATATTTCTCATAAGAAATAAATATCAGACTTTGTAAGTTTAGATAAATCCAGAATGCGGGTTTGAGCCAGGGTTCCGTGACGGTTAACGGTTTTTACTTTAATATAAATTCGGTTTCGGTTATCGGTTAGGGTTTTTGTTTGAAAATATATCGGTTTTCGTTTCGATCAAAAAAACAATTAAGTTTCGTTTTCGTTACGGTTCTTTTCGCTTTCGGTTTAAATGAAAAATTAGCTTAGTTTTTATTGTTTGCAACATGAAATACATTTAGTACCTATTTCGTAATGTAATAAGATTTTAATTCCACGTTTCGCAAACAAATAGTACAAGTGGATATATTCGGCTTGTTCGGAATTCAAAATTCGAAAAGAAACTGTATATGTAATTATAAAGTAAAGGTATAAAGTTAGGTAGGTACTTTTATTGTAAGGTGTGATTTAAAAATAAAATTCGCGGTTCAAAAACTAACTATAAGTTAAAGTTTTCACATTAAAGTCTTAAGTCGCGAATCTGGGGAACCGGGTTCGATCCCGACCGACGCCAAATATTTCCAATTTTAAATGGCACAAAATTTACCCCTGTGGTGCACTCTCCACGCCAGCAATAAGTGCCCGTGAGGTGACGCCTGGTAAGCGCCCGTACGGTGCAAATATTTCATCATTACCGATATCTGTGTACAAAGCAGTTTGGCACACCCAGCAATGGGTAATAAGCCGTGATGATATTTATTTATTTATTTTACCTAAATTTATTTTTGCAACAAAAATTAAATACGTTTCGTAAATTATTAATATTTTAATTTTAAGTTTTAATAATAATTCTATTACAATAGTAACACGTAAACTAAATGGGTGATTGATTGAAAAATGTCAACAAATGAGTATTTTTTTAATTGCAAAAATAACTGAAAAGTGGAGTAAAATGCCTTAATTTTTTTTCTTTAGAAAATAAGAAACTACTTTTTTATGAATTCGAAGGCATGCACAGTATTTCGACGAAAAAGATGTGGGTTATAAAAAATACCTATTTTTAAATTTACGGTTTTAGTACAAATATTATTTTGGTTCGGTTATGTTTTCGGTTACAGAACGAATTTATTTTTCGTATCGATTTTCGGTTTCCATTTTGAAGAAATAAAATAGAGGTTTTGGTTTTCGGTTTCATAAAAAGTCAAATATCGGTGCGGTTTTCGGTTACGGTTTCGTTACGGTTCGGGTCCCTGGTTTGAGCATTTTCACCTCAAAACTAGTTTCGAGCAAACTTTTCAGACCATGCCTGAATTCGGGTAAGGAGTGTAATATACCGGATGTTCTTGTTTTCTTCAAGGTGCACATACAGAGTGATCCAGAATGATTGAAGGTTCCGCCTCGTTCTGATTTTTTGTTTGCCGCATCGCTGTGATAGTGAAATACGATTGACAGATTACATTGGCGTACATATTTCCAATCATTTTCATTATTCGCCGCTGTAAGAATATATACTTCCAAAATAAACCTGTCATAGTCTTCCATAAACAATCATTCTAACGTAATGATTTGAATAAATAACAGTTTAGTTATAAAGGTAAAAACAAACTGTGTCAAAAAATTCAAATACATACCGCCTCTGACTTTTCCAAATGTCGGTAATATAGGAAACAATTTGACATTACACGGTAAATTGATACTAATTTTTTTCCGTGAAAGATAATTTTAATCATAATCAGAACTTTTTCAAGTCACGTGACATTCAATTATTCTGGATTACTCTGTAGAAGATTAACATGGTAAATCAGTTTTCCGACGACCGCTACGAAAAGTACATAAATGTACACACTAAACTATTACTGAAAGTTGGTCATTGCACATCACTAGCAATGCTGTGTGATATGAAACCTCGTTAGCCAATCAGATGTGTCCGCAACTGTGTGATATGATTTTATCACACGCTGCGATAACTGAGCGAACTAACCTAAAAATTCGTATTTAATAGTTTGACAGTTGCAGATAATTTTTTGAATTTACACGGATTAAGAAGGTTGGACCCTGATTTATCATATTTTAATATAATTTTTGGTAAATTCTGATAGAAATGATGTTAACTTAATCTGTTTTAATATTTCTATGTAAATTTTATATTGTTTTTTTTACTTTGTAATAAATTGTATTATTACTAATAATGGGCTTATTATTTTTGTTCTAATACGCCTTATTTTTTAAAAATGAACATAATTTCAATGAAAATTTGATAATTTTGGTAACAGTGCATGCCATAATTTGTTATTGTTGTTTGTTATTACTGTTTTATTAGCACCTTATTCTTGATCACTTTTTGAATTTAACATTTTTCCCTTGTCATTAGTTCGCCCAAAAAACCGCTGGTTGTTTTAAAGAAAACTGTATATATGTATATTCGGTTATGTCAATTCAACAAATTATGGTCGTCGGAAAAGTATCGTGTACAACATGTGCTGAAAGGGTATTTCACACTCATATGAAATACCCAACTTTCAGCACTAATTATACAATATACTATTTTGTAGGCTGTTGCCCCCGTTTTAATTTATAACGAGAGTTGTGGTATTAATAGAAAGATAAAAAAACCAAATACTTCATAAACTAATTCTTAAATTTAATCAATTTTGTATTAATAGCAATAACCATGACATTTTTGAACAAAAAGATAAACAAATTTTACGTGTCAAAATTTGTTATCTACGATATTTTGTGCTATTTTCTTTTTAAAAAATCGGATGTGGCCAGCACATTACCTTCCGTCAGTTCTATGTATTTTGTACAAATTTCATACAGAAAGTTCCTTGCTAAAGATTATATTTCTTGTACTTTACCTTCCGGCAGTTGCATGTATTTTATGCAAATTCCAGACAGAAAATTTGTAGCAAATGATCGTATATTTCCAGCAAAATTATACGACAAACACACTATGTCAATTTCACTTGACACTGACATCTTTCAATCAAAATTTTCTTAATATAATAGCTGTTTCCATAGCTATGGCTACTTTATGAAATTTAATTTCTTTATAATTTCTTAACTCTATATCCATTTAATATTAAGTATAAAATGTAGTCAAATCGTATAGAGAATAAAATATTCTTTAATATTTATAATAACATTAAACGTGAAAAAATGATATTTAACATAGTTTTTTCAAGAAAAACTGTTAAAATCTTCAAATGAAGGTTCTTCCGGTTGTCCAATTCTAACCAAAATCTAATCAGCTCTTCACATGGATATTATAGTATGGAAGTTATCGCAGACGAAAATTTTGTTACATACACACACACACGGACACACATACATACACACACACGCACGCACACACACACATACAGACATAATCGTAAAAATAGTAAAATCGTATTGTAGGGACCCTAAAACGTGCTTATTCATCAAAAACTCACCACCGAATTTTTTGACCAAAGACAATACCTTCCTTACCTAAAGGTGACGGAAGGTAAAAATTATAACCGATTAGAAAATGCTTGACAAACATTAAATTAATAAAATTACAGCATAGGTAATAAAAATTTTTCAAGTTTATAACAAATTTTGACACATAAAATGTGAAACATATTTTTATCTTTTTGTTTAAATGCCATGGCTATTACTATTAATACAAATGTATATAAATTTAACAATTAGTTTACGGGACCAAAATATTTACATGTATTTGTAGAAAATTATTATCTTTCTACTGATACCACAACCAAAGTTGTAAGTTAAAACGGGGTGCAACAGCCTACAAAAACTGATTTCCCATGTTAATCTCCTGTGTGCACAGGGTGTTAATTAAAAAGCGGGCCATAGGCGTTTAACATGGGAAATCAGTTTTTCCTTGCGCAAAACTTCTCATTTAATTTTAGACAAAAATGTTTCAAATGAATGTTGTAAATAATTAAATTCTACACCTAAATTACTAATCAGATTTTATTTTATATATTTAATAAGCTGTAAAATGCAATTTGAAATTTTATAAATATTGCTGTTTTGTAGTGATAGCCATAGAATATAATAATTTTTCCGAAATCGTTAAATTATTAATTAAAAACAAATAAATAGCAAATACAAAAGTACTGTCAAATGTCTTAAGATCTGTCAAATACTTTAAACGTCCGACTGGTATGTTGTTATATACCAAATAACACCCAAGGACGTGTTACGAGAATTTGCTATGGTAATGTTGTCAAGAAATTGATATTTATACTGGGATAAAGGATAAAGCCAAACAAAAAGCAGAAACATGCATAGCCTATCTATTCCGTATATTTTATTAAATTTTTTGATCCCTCCCTAATCCGTAGAATATTAAAAATATATACTCGGACGTTAAACGTTGAACGCACCATGGGAGTTAAACGGACAATAATGCCAGAGGCCCTCGCAAAATTACAATGTTGACCTCAGGCGTTATTGTCCTTATAACACCCTGATATGTTAATTACTATAACAGCACATACATCACTTAAGGCCCATTCAGAATTTAAAAGATTAGCGGTAGTGTAAGAATTAGTGGCATCGGTAACGTAAGAAATTTATAGTAAAAATCATTTCCGTTCACAATGAAAAATGATTGAAATTATAGTTTCTAGGAATTTTTTATTATAAATTACTAAGGTGCAAGGTTGACAATTATAGCTGTCATTTTATTTTTGCGCAAAAAGCAACTGACATGGTTGATGATTTATTAATTACACTTATCCACAAGCACTCCATTGTGTGAGATAAACGAAGGGATTAAGGGAATTTATAATTATATCAAAAATAGTAAATGCATGGGCAATTGCCTTTGATATAAGCAAAAATGGTAAGTTATGTGTTCACTTTTATTGTGCAAAGTTTATTAATAAGTCTGTTTGTTTATATATCGTAACGTCTGAGACACACCACAAAATGATCCTTTTTCTATTGCTCATTTTATCTGATGAAATCAGACATCAGATGTCAATAAACGTCAAAACTGTCAAAACAATTAAGCGGTAGCGTAATGGCAACGTACAAGTTTGGAGTTTGCAAACTCCTACCGCTGCCATTGCCACTGCGCTACTACTAATTTTCTTAATTTTTGGATATGAACGAATACATTTGCTATAACGCATTCAATCTTTTACCCAGAATACTACCACTGCCATTAATTCTACCGCTACGTTAATTTTTTTGTTGCGAATGATACTTTATTGCTTTGAACATTTCAGTTTACCACTAACTTAAAAATGATGAGTTAGATGTAGACTTCATCGAGTTGGATTAGTAAGTATGGGAATACAGAATATCCAGTGAAAGAAAGTTTACAATATGTATATTTTATAGAACTTGCAAATTTGGGTTAATTCAAATTTGACAGATAAGTATGTAAGTTTTACTTTTTGTCGATTCAGGAAAAAAATATTTTTTGGGATTTAGGTGTAGAATATAATTATCGTATTTCTGATAGTTCAAACGATATTCTTTGTAGTTTTGTTAAAATTCCATGGCTGTCACCACAAATGAGCAAGATTTGTAAAATTTCAAATTGGATTTTACAGGTTACTAAACATGCAAAATAAAATCTGATTAGTGTAGAATTTAATTCTCTGCAATATTTATTTGAAACATTTTTGTGCACACGCGCACACGCGCACACGCGCACAAGCGCACACGCTTACACGCGCACACGCGCACACGCGCACACGCGCACACGCGCACACGTGCTCACGCGCACACGCGCACACGCGCACACGCGCACTCGCGCGCACACACACACACACACAAACACACACACACACACGCACACGCACACGCACACGCACACGCACACGCACACGCACACGCACACGCACACGCACACGCACACGCACACGCACACGCACACGCACACGCACACGCACACGCACACGCACACGCACACGCACACGCACACGCACACGCACACGCACACGCACACGCACACGCACACGCACACGCACACGCACACGCACACGCACACGCACACGCACACGCACACGCACACGCACACGCACACGCACACGCACACGCACACGCACACGCACACGCACACGCACACGCACACGCACACGCACGCACGCACGCACGCACGCACGCACGCACTCACACACACACACACACACACACACACACACACACACACACATACACACGCACACACACGCACACACACACACACACACACACACACACACACACACACACACACACACACATACACACACACACACACATCGTAAAAATAGTTCAAACGTGTTGTGGGGACCTTAATTCGTGATTATTTACTGAAAACTCACCATCGAATTTTTGGCACGATTACATTACGTCCCTTACCTACGGTATGACGGGAGGTAAAATATTAACCAGAATAACAATTTATTTTAAAGGAAACGTAAATTACTCAAAATATACGAACAATGTTTCATATTTAATAATTATTTATAACAACTTGCACCAAACATCTTGGCCAAAATCTTTTACAATTTACGGGAAATTTGCAAAAATTGTATTCACAGGTTATTTCCAAAAAAAATCCGGGAAAAAGGTAACAAAATTTCTTCCCGAAAATCGCGGATGAAGGAATTTTCCCGGAAAAAAATTCCAGGCGGGAATTCTTTGGTGGCACATCATTAGCTACGAGGGATGTTAGTTATGTTCTCAATATTATATTGCCTGTTCAATTTTGACTCCGCCCAAAAGGAAATAAGGTTTGGTGCACGATTTATTTTGATGGAAAATCTAAAGGAAGACTAGTAGCGCCTTCAAAGAGCGTACAACGGTTGTTATCATAAGTTATGCTTTTAACCGCACTCTTAAAACAATGGCTGGTACCACAAGCCTTGGTTTAACTAAAACGCTGTTTTAAGAAATGTCAAATTCAAATTTCAATATTTTATAACGCCCTTATGTTTAAAGAACGATTAAAAAGAAATAATTGTTTGACTAAAACTATATTCTGCTTTAAAATCATATTTTTATATATTAATAATGAAATTTGACATTTATTAAAACAGTGTTTTAGTTAAAACCGTGATCATGGTACGTGTTCAAGATCTAGAGTGACTTTTCGTGAAAAATGAATACGAAGCGATTCCAAATGTATTAAAAGTTTACCAAACCGCATAATAGAAGTCATTAGAGTTATGGGCGGAAATACACACTATTACTTATTTAAACTGAATCATACATAATTAATAAGCAAAATGAACAAAATTTATTTTGCTTATATTTCTGTTTGAGAATTTTGAATTTTTTTTATATAAATACAGTGTTGACTAAACTGTTTTTAGTTTTAATGTTACTTTATTGATAACAACAGATCGTATTTTAACAAAAAAAAAATCATAAACGAACACACCTACATTTTTCTTTTAGATTATCCAATAATATAGCTATTTATGATTTTAGTTCGTTTAGTTGCAAAATGGTTGTTTTTCGCACTCGACGTGTAAAGTGCGAAAAACACAATTTTGCAACGAATCACATACAAATTAAATTATTCTTATAGAAGTCCGATTAAGGTCATCTGTATTACGAACGAATTAACAAATTAGAATACATTTAGTTCTCTCATTGGCAATGACATGATGGGTGAGCGATAAGGATGAATATAACGCGGTTATTTTCATGAATTTATATTGTTTCGACTAAGTTACGAAATGCTTTGTTAAAACGATTCTCGCTGGACACAAACAAAACAATTCTGTCACTGTAAGATAAGTTCAGTTATGAATTCAGATATATTATTACCTTGATTCAGAGCTGTGCGTATAGCGTTATTTTCTGTCAGTGTCACTGACACGACTATCAGTATCTTATTTTTCACATTATTTGGTTTTACATTTGCTAATAAACTTACCAGATAACTTATTATATAAAAAAATCATGATTTCTTCTCACTTGTTATTGTTCTACCTGTATACTGCAATTGTTTAACAATAAATTTAAACCTCTCCTTGCACCAATCACATTAGAGAGTGAAAATAGAAGAAAAAAAAATGTGAAATGTTTTTATGAAATAAATTTGTTGAACATGTTTTTTCAGATAATCCTACTATCCTGACTATTTTTTTTTTTTTTTTTTTTTTTTGATAATGGCTGGTTTATGAAGGATTTAATTTATAAATTTAAATTTACAAATTTAGATTTAAAATTTACGATTTACCTTGTTGGTATATAGAGAATTTAAAAATATGAAATGTGTCCAATCAACTTATATTGGGTCACGAGATTTGACACATATGGGATGACAGTTATATGATATTTATCAATTTTATCATAATCAATCTGTATTGTTCTACAGATAATATTAATAATATATCCATATTTGCAGAATCCATTTGTCAAATCAAAATTAAAATGTTTCAACTGTCACTTGAAACTGTCATTTTCCCCATCAAAATCATTGACTGAAATATTGTGAAATGATTGGACGCATTTACAAATTTACATTTAGAATATAAAATATGGTGATATTTTGAATGTAAATTCTAAATCATAAATTTCTTAAATTCATCATGAACCAGTAAAAGCAGATATGTACAATTTATATTTATAAATTTAAATTCGTAAATCTAAATTTGTAAATTAAATCCATTATAAACCAGCCATAAGAATTAATTAAGCTTCGGGGAGATCAAGCAATCAAGTTTGCCAAGGACGCAAAATTATACGGCCCTGTGCCTATAATACTTGAAATAACACCTTTTCTTTGATTATATAAAGACGATGACATATATCTAGCTGATGAGTCATAAGGGCTTACCACTGTAACCGCTTTCTTAATTTCGAAACTTTCCAAGTAGTTCTATTCAAAATAATTTTCAATAAATGCAAAATTTCTGGATTATCTGTCGAAAAATTATGATGTTTAGCTACTTTAGAATCACTTTTTGTAATTCGTGTTACTTACAGAAATTTGAGCTGTTTAGTTAATATATTAGAATTACAATTATTGAGTTTATTATTGACCAACAAATTTTTAATTGTGTTGCTTTTATAAAATCCTGAGAATATATTTTATTTTTTATATAAAATAATTAATTTTTTGTCAAATGGGGCATATAATTTAAATTCATTTAAATTATTTATTTAGTTTTTACCTCCCGTCATCCCGGAGGTAAGGGAGGTACTGTAATCGTGCCAAAAATTCGATGGTGAGTTTTCAGTAAATAAGCACATTTTTACTATTTTTACGATTGTGTGTGCGTGTGTGCATGCGTGCGTGCGTGCGAGCAAGCGAACGTGCGCGTGTGTGTGTGTATGACGATTTTTTTCGTCCACGATAACTTTTACAACAAACATCCGAAAATTTCTATTTTCCGTATTTAAGCTTTCTACATTCATATAACGAGTTGATTAGATTTTGGGTAAAATTGGACAACCGGAAGTGATACTTTACTCGAAGCCCGTAACAGTTTTTAATGAAAAATGATATTAAAATACAATCCAAAACTTTTTAATTTTAGTATTACGACTTTCATACCAAAGGGCATAACATATTAGATTTTCGCTAAAATTTATGAACCAGAAGTGATAGTTTACTTGAAGCTCTGAACAGATTTTCGAAAAAAATATATTATGATATACTCAAAAACTTTTTAAATTCAGTATTAAGACTTTTATATGAAACGAAACAAAATATTAGATTTTGGCTAAAATTGATATACCGGAAGTGATGCTTTACTTGTAGCTCTGAACAGATTTTCGTGAAAAATAAATTATGATATATTTCAAAACTTGGCAAATTTGGTATTTAATACTTTTAAATCAATGAGAATAACATATTAATTTTCTTCTAAAATTGATAAAACCGGAAATGATATTTTACTTAAAGCACTGAATAGATTTTCGTGAAAAATATTTTGATATATACCAAAATTTTTCAAATTTGGTATTTAAAACTTTTATGTTAATAGGAAGAACATATTACATATTTTCTAAAATTGATAAACCGGGAGTAATACTTTACTTGAAGCTCTGAACAGATTTTAATGAAAAATATATGATATATTACAAAACTTGTCAAATTTGGGATTTAAGACTTTTATATTAATGATAACGACGTATTATATTTTTTTCTAAAATTGATAAACTGGAAGTAGTACTTTACTGAAAGCTATAAACAGATTTTCTTGAAAAAATATATTAAAACATGTTCCAAAACTTATCAAATTTAGTATTTAAAACTCGATTTTAACTATACTTATATGATAAACCGAAAGTGGTACTTTATTTGGAGCTCTTAACAGATTTTCGAGGAAAAACATAATAGAATATAATCCAAAATTTCGTATTAGACCTCTATTTATTGGAACGAGAAATTAGATTTTGTTTACAAACGATCAATCGGAAGCTCATTGCTATTTTAAACATGTAATTGACGGGAGGTTATGTGCTGGCCACATCAGATTTTTTTAAGTAAATATAAGTACTTGTGAAATTTAGTACGATACTTTTGAATTACAAATTTAAGGTTTTATGATTATTGCACCTTTACTTTCTATAAGAAGTACGAAAATATATTGAACATTTAAAATATGTGGGAGTATTCTTTATTAGTTCTTAGTAAGAACTTCTTACAGAGTCGCTGCTCTACTCGTATGGTCGTATGTATGGCCGATAGTGCATAAATATATTGATACGAGTATATGTATGTATTTTTTTTACCATAATTTCACTGAAAAATAAAACTAAATAAACCTACAGTTACAATTTTTAACCATATTTGAAATTCCTTGGGAAATTTCTCAAAAAAAAAATTCCGGGAAGTTATTTAGGAATTTTCCCGTATCTTTAAATTTCGGGAATTGACCCATCTCTACTCGGACTCCGATTTTACTGTATTGTGATAGAGAGATGTGACTTATGGTTTTCCAATATCTTAATTTCATAATACTAAGCCTAGTAATACGATATAGTAATGAACTTGATGGGACAACATTATTGTCATTAGTCGCAGATAAACGAGAGAACGAATTATACACATAAAGGAATTGTTTGTCCGGCAAGTGACCCCTGTGTTTTTCCCTTTCAATTTCTTACCTCAATAATAACCGACAAATTATAAATTTCTAATGTTTATAAAGCTTTTCTTTGTGATATGCCGTCCTTATGAAACTTATTTAGATAAATTTATTTCAAATAAAATACGAATAATGTAAATAATATACTTGCAATATATAATAGTTATGTATGTAATGAAGCTTTTATGGCCTGCGGCGGGATTTTGAGCCCGATGCGTTAGCCGAGGGATAAAAACACGTCAAAGGCCATAAAAGCAAGTTACGCCCGTGGTACATACATAATTTTATGCACGGTCGAAGATTGTATAATTATGAGAATTAGAAAAAACTTTTTTGTTAGGTATAAAAGATAATAGATGTCACTACAAATGTAAAGAGGCATGTTAAGCACTAATAGCATAATAGATAATAGATGGCGCTACAATATAATGCAAGAAATGTGAGATAAAACTAATCTAGGGACTTTTAACATTTTCTTTTTTATTATTATTCTAGGTTATACTTATACATTTTGTTTGTCACGTGTCAACCTCTCATTTATAATACAGAATATACGTAATTAATCGACGCTGCATAATTATATATTATAAAAATCGGACGAAAACCGGGCAAAATACCTAGAACAGGAATATGAGAAAATAGTATATAGTAATTTAAGCTTTATAGCTAATAGTTTTATTTGACGTTTCATAAGGCTATAATGAGGTCCGCAGGCTATAAAATGACGTTTACGTCAAAAAAAATCATGTATAAATGTCAAATTATGATACGTCCGTGTATAAAAAGTATTATATTTATGTCAACAATATATTTTCCTATACGGGGAACTAAAAATGATATTGTTAATTTTATGCATGAAAAATAACAATAACGTCGGTCTGGATAGAACCCGATTCCCCAGATTCGCGACCTGACTCTCAGGCACGCGGCCACGAGACCCCTAAATGAGTGCCCGTGAGGTGACGCCTGGTAAGCGCCCGCACGGTGCAAATATTTCATCATTACCGATATCTGTGTACAAAGCAGATTGGCACACCCAGCAATGGGTAATAAGCCGTGATGATATATTTATTTATTTGATACTATTTCATTCGGTTTATTAGGTTTCTAGATGCTTCTCCAGATGGTATGTGGTAATATTATGTTATGTAACTGTTCATATTATTTTCAATTATCTAATATTTCAGGGTTAGTTAGAGATGATGCCATTTTAGTTATAAAATGCCTGTATTCATTGGCAAGTAATATGGAATTGTGGAAAAAAAATTTAAAAGTTAAAAAGATATCACATTACAATAATTATTACTACCAGGTAAATGGTTAACAATCAATTGAAGAAAAATATCTAGTCTGTGTATTATTTATTTCTAGGTCCAGGGACAACTGCACATAGCAAAGAAGACAAAATGTTATTTTCTGTTAAACAAAAATGACGAATCAGATTTATTTTTTTAAATTATTGAAAGGGACAAAAAATTCTGGAAAGACAAAATGGAAGAAAAATTACTAAATTTTTATAAAAACTGTTTATTACCAGACATAATTAATAGTAAGAGAAAAATGTAAATAATATTAATGTATTGTTATCTGTGTATAAAGCAGATTGGCACACGCAGAAGTGGGTAATAAGTGTTATAACGAACGCATTACAGCACAGACGGTACAACGCACGTAGCAGCCGACATCTCAGCCTACGCCCTGACGCGAGAGAGACACACACACACAGTCAGTAGTGTGACTGCTTTAGCATCGTATGAAGAAGTGTAAAAAATAAAAGACATTTGTATTTGTTTGTATCGTTTGCGAATGTAGTTTGTCTTTCTACATACATTACACTATTGTCTCTACAACTACGCCTGAATCTGATTAAGTCTTTTCCTAAATCTAATCCAACAATAAGCAGTAATGATATATGTATATTTTTTTTAAATCAGTGTGAACACAGTAGCCGATTCGAACGAAAAATATTTTGAACAACCCTACCACGGACGAAACAGCACAATGCAGAGATGAAGACAGTAATATAAGAACATAACATACTAAGTATTATTTAAGAAATATGAACATATAAATATTTAAAAAATTATAGAACAAAGTATATAATCAATGTTTTCATAAATAAATAATATAAAATAACAATTTAAAATATTAAACAACATAAAGATCAAATATAGTGAGACTCAAAAGTAAAATGCTCTTTATCACTATAAATAATGGCCGCGACAAAACCATGTAAACCAAAGTTATTATTGCAAAGCCCCTGAATACAAAAATGTAAAAATTATTAAAATATTTAGGGGATAAGGGTTAATTATATATGTTTAAACTCAGAAGCAGCGAGAATTATTCTTGTTTCAAAGTTATTATTTTAAAAAAATTACTAGAAGCTGTGACAAACCATACTACTAACAGGTCTACACACCCCTTGAATACAAAAATGTGAAAATTATTAAAATATTCAGGGGATGAGGGTTAATATTAGTGATTGTTTTTTCCGGGAAAATTCACGGAAATTCCTACAACTACGATTTGCAGGGAAAAATATCTTGACTTTTTATCCCGGATTTTTTTTTAAATTTTATTTTAGATAATATACCTTGGCGCCTGTTATTTTGCTTTGCATGTTTGTGACTTATGCCTGCCTGTTACCTACTCTTACTCCATCAACAAATGTTGTGGTGCTACGAAATATATGATATTACTTAGGAAATTATCAAAAAAAAATTATTGGGAATTTCCCTGAGAATTCCCGGGAATTTTTCCTCAACATTCAATTTCGGGAATTGACCCATCACTAGTTAATATAAGTTTAAAGTCAGAAGCAGCGAGATATGCCTTGTTTTAAAGTTTTTAGTTTAAAAAAAATACTAGAGGCTGTAACAGAACCATATTACTACCAGTTATTACTACACACTACCTAAATACAAAAATGTAAAAATTATTGAAATATTCAGGCGATGAGGGTTTATAATATAAGTTTAAAGTCAAGCAGCGAGAATTTGTCATGTTTTAAAGTTTTTAGTTTTTACAAAAATTATTAGAAGCTGTGACAGAACCATATTACTACCAGTTATTACTGCACACTCCCTGAATACAAAAATGTAAAAATTATTGAAATATTCAGGGGATGAGGGTTAATAATATAAGTTTAAAGTCAGAAGCAGCGAGAATTTGTCTTGTTATAGTTTTTATTTTTTAAAAAAATTACTAGAGGCTGTGACAGAACCATATTACTACCAGGTATTCACTCTGATTTTATTTTATATGAAAAATAAATTTTGTCAAATAGAATGTGCCTATTTTTCATACATCTACCTTAATGTCTGAAATCAGATTGAATTTTTTGCGGTATTTTTTGTTTCATATAATGAAAAATGAAATTATGAGGCGGAAAAAATATATTTCACAAATATTTTTATTTACCTATGATATTAAAATATATTTATATACTAGTTTTGTTAATGGAACAAACGGCGCCGCATATATAATTGTTGACATAAATATAATAGATATTACAAACTGTATGTCATAATTATTTTGAGTAAAATAATTTTTTTTCAAGCGTCGTAGAAATGGCATTTTTTGTATCTTGATTCACAAGGTAGAAGTTTCATTTCTACGCCGCTGGAAATTAGCTATTTCTACTCCGGCGGCTAGAAATTAGCTATTTCTACTCCGGCGGCGTAGAAATAAAATAGATAAATATCCATAGAAACTACATAGAATTAGCGAATAAAAAGAAAAGTAGTGCGTTTGAAATAGTTATTTGTATCACTAGGCCAGAAACTGAACATTTGCGAGACCGAGTTTATTTTGACAGGCCGAGCTGAAAGTGAGGCCTGCAAATACGAGATCTCGCAAAACAGTTTCTGGGCGTGTGATACACAAGATTTTTTGTACCGACGTCTCCATAAATTCTTCATATATTTCTCTACACTTTATTCTATGTTACATAACCTAAAAAAATGAACATATATTTTTATCGATTTTGCGAGCTTAAAATGCGTAATTATTTAATATCTCTTGAAAATATAACATACAAACATTAGTTATATATTTTATATACTTTCGCATATTTATAATGACAGATGGCGAAAACTCAATTGTATCACGTGAAGTTAGTTGTAGTTACAAAACAAACTAGTCCTAAAGTTGGAACTTATAATTAATCTATACGAGATGTCAGTATTGCCAGCATATTATTATTTTTGACAAAATTTAGTTATTTAAGTTACAACAATTAAAGATTTAGCCCTAAAATTTGTAAACATTTTGCTAATTCTTGTGTTGAAAATAATCTTAAATTGACATATCACCAGAACAGTAATGCCAACTCCTTTTACTGGCCTAGGTGAGCAACAGCGCATTTCTGGACGATTTTGAGTTCTATAACACTAGTCAAATTGGACGGAGGTACGAAAAAAAAATTAATGTGTCATTCGGAATAAAAGTGTCTTTGTGTGCCTCTCATGCAATTGTCCGACTCGCTTCGCTCGTCGTGCAATCTTCCATGCTCGCCACACAAAGTATCAGTTTTACTCCTAATAACACAATATACTATTGTCAGCGGTGCTGCGTCAAGTTTTTTTGATTTTCCAATATACCTAGGAAGACTAAGCTCTCGGCCTTATCTCAATCTCTGCGTTAGTTTCTCTCTCCGTCTCCACCTCTCCAAAAAGGAATCTAGTTTTGAGTAGGGTACCTTTATAATCAGGGTATGGCCATGGTCCAAGATCACCGCCATTGTCGGTAATTCATTTCCCTATTTATTTTTAATAAATGTGATATATTAAAAAAGAATATTAAATTATCACACTGTGAATTTATAAAGGTAATAAAAAATAATTAATTTAAGAGATACACAATTATTATTAAGACATACATTTAGAGGTTATGTATAATATATGATATGGGTTGTTATTATCACATCTAATTTAATATCTGTAGTTTCTATTTCCATAATAATTGTATATTCTAAACTTACCTTTTAAAAATTTAAATGATTGTGCTTAATATTGGTAATTTATAGTTGTTTTCAATATGTCAGTAATCGTGGTGGATATCTTAACAAACTACACAAATAAATAAAATAAAATATATTACTTACACTTTAAATACATATTAAAATGATAATTAAATGTGTTTTTCATTAAAATAAAACAAATAGCCACGAAAATACATAATAATTTGAGCAAGAACAACACATATAACAGATGGGCCGGTAATGGCGGACGGAACGTGATCCAAGCCATGGCCATACCCTGGTTATAAAGGTACCCTAGTTTTGAGTAGGTATATATATATATATATATATATATATATATATATATATATATATATATACCGTGTGTCTGTTTTAAAGGTGTACATAGGAGATTGACATGGGAAATCAGTTTTTTGCAATTTTCTGCTCGCCTAATTATTTTAAGCAAAAACGCGTCAAGTAAAAGTTTTAGGGCATAAAATTCTGCATCTAAATCAACAGAATTACCATTACATGCTTTGTAACGACAGAAATTAAATATGAAAATGTTGAAAATTACGTTGACAATATCGACAGCCATGGAATTGAACAAAAAATAAATAAATGCTTGACGTTTTATCTGTCACAACGTAAGTTAACTTATTTGACGTTTCTAACAATTTGATAAAACGTCAAGCATTTATTTATTTGCTGTTCTTGCTGTGAGTTACAGTACAAAAGTTTTGAGAACAAGTTTAGACCCCTTCATCAAATAGAAATAATCTTTTTAATTAAACGTTGACATATTGGGTTGTTCCTATAAACTAACAAAATAAGAAATCTAATTTTACTCCAGTGATAGTTCACCATTTATCTTCAATGCGACGCAGTTTTTTAATATCTTTTCACGTATTCTTGTCTGTAACTGTTGTTCGTTTTGTATTCCTTGCCATTACTTCTCTGCTAAGAAATGCCCAAAAGTTTTCACTCAATTGTACCTGAGAAACATTTGGTGGATTACTCTCTCTCTCTCCCTCTCTCTCTCTATCCCCCTCTCTCTCTATCCGTCTCTGTCTCTCTCTGTCCCTCTCTCTCTCTCTCTCTCTCTCTGTCCCTCTTTCTCTCTCTCTCTGTCCCTCTCTCTCTCTCTGTCCTCTTCCCTCTCTCTCTCTCTCTGTGTCCCGCTATCTCTCTCTCTGTCCGCCCCCTCTCTCTCTCTCTGTCCGCCCCCTCTCTCTCTCTCTCACTCTCTGTTTTCCATAAAATATTGACTCCTTAATGCTCTGCAGCATCTGGAGATTCACTCAAGCTGGACCGCAGTCTATTTGGTTACATTATTTCTTTTTCGAAATTTTAAATCATTTCTGACCAAAGTTCTGCAAACAATCATCTTTATAATTGTAAAATGTCGAGTTGACGCGTTCAAACTTTCTTTTGAGCATTTTGAATGAGTCTATTGATTCATTTGGGGGCAAAAGTTTGGGTCGCCTACTTTTTGATAAATTAATATATACTACAATTTCTTCACATTCCCGTATAGTTCGGTAAATAGTCGTCTATCCAACAATTTGATCAACAGTGAACAACAAAAACAGTGTGTATCGAAATTTTGACAGTAATATTTAAAAATTCATTCCACATTTCGTTTTTATAGGATTGTAAATTTTACCCTTAGTTAAAATTAACTAGTGCAACGTGCAACTGCAACTGGTCATAAATGAATTAAAAAAAAAAAACATTTGGTCATATACCCCATTGAGCGGCAATATATTTTTGATTCGCAGTTAGCAAAAGAAAGTAAAAAGATGTAAACTAAACTTCAGTATTGTTTCATAAACGGCACGGAAGTTACATGTAAAAATTAAAATGAGCATTTTTGTTTATAAAATGTAAAGAAGATATGCATTTTTCATGAAAAACAAATACATGTTGAAAATGGCAATTTTTCTATAATTTGATAACGTTTAAATGTCTCTCACTCTCGCAATTCTAGAGATCCCCCTATTGAACGTGATATTTTGGACACCAGCATAAATATCAATTTATAATTTTATATCTTTAATGGCCGATTGCACCAATATTTTATTTGGGAATTAAACAAAAATTAAATTTAAATCAACTTTTAATACATTTTATACGTATAAAAATGTTAATTAAATTAAAATTAACATCAGCTATTGACATACGAATAATTTTAAAATAATAATACCTACTTTTGTAAGAAATTTACCAAAGGTCATAACCCAAATTATTTGAATATTAAAAAATTGAAACTCGATTTTTTACCCAGTTCCTATACCTTACTTCCTTTGAATAAAGTCAATTTTTTTTCATAACATGAAAATGAAAAAAAATCTGATGTGGCCAGAACAACTATTTTTTATTAATTTAAACATACCTACATACTTACTTTATTAATACGAGTACTCACCTGACAACTTTTTTAACATTTCGTATAGCTGTTGTTACCGTTGTAACTTTTAATGTAGATATTTTCTTCTCCAGAATCTTATTGTTAATTCAAATTTATTTATTATAGTGACTTTAATTTCTTTTCATTTATAAACATTAATATTGATTTATTTATCAGGTTCATATTTTAATAATAGGCATTTACGAAAATTCTACCGGTAGATACCGTATCTACCGACTGCGTTCGAAAACACATGTGGTTAATAGTTAGCGTGTTCGAAAATTGTACCATATCTACCAGATCCATCTACTGGATCCATGCTTTGTGGATCGAGTATTCAGCCGGTAAATGCGGTAAATGAAAAATCTAACCTCCAAAAGGGTAGTGATGTCAAGCGAAGCGCGCGCGTTAAAAGTGAAAATGTGTTCAATGTTGGAATCGGAAGTAGGACTGTGTTCAGTTTGTTAATTACGTCAAATTTCAAATCTGTTTCAAATTTTCAAATGTTTTTCTTAGGTTATAAATCTACCCTGCTTTACCACTTGCGTTCTTAAAATATCGATTTCGGTAGCTGTAACCTGGTAAACAGTTGTTTACTGACATATACCGGTAACAGTTCACCGGTAGAATTTTCGTAAATGCCTATTTTCTTCTTAAACTCTACCTTTATTAATTTAAAATGATTAGTATTTTGACTATGACATTTATCTGTCATTTAGCTACATTTCCGGGATTATTTTATAAATTTATCCATAAATTTATCCATAGTATATATAGATTATAGAGAGTATATATAGAAAAAGTATTATTGTATATATGTAGTAAATTTATTAGTCTACAACTGCCGGTTAAACCATGGATAACATTCCTTAGAAAAATATCGCACCAGGATTTGACATTTAATACAAATTTGACAATTTGATTTATAATTTCGATGCTATAGTTTTTTGTTTATCTGATGAATAAGATATCCATGGTTTATCCAAGAATTGTAAAATTATTATTATTATATAGTAATAATAATTTACATTGCAAGACCGTTACTCAGAACTTTACCGGCATGCACGGTACCAAACGAACAAGTGAAGCGAGCTTTTTATCCGTGCGAGCACGTAAATTTCGGGTAACGGTTGAGCATTGTACAATGTTTTATGATATACTGAATCGTAAATAATTTGAAAACAATAATATTGGAACCTACAACATAATATATTAAACTATTTGATCGAAATAGTCTTTGGAAACATATGGCGAAGCGAAATAATGAATAAATAAATCTGTATATGTTACTATTAGACCGGGGACTAGTGCTACGTGAAAAATGTATAATGGTATTCCAAATACTGATCCTTGGTGCTTACTTTAAATACCCTGAAGAACGATTTGCTGTCTTCCCCGGAAAAAAAGACGATCTACCCAGCCGTGGGTTATGACCCAAAAATGTTCAAAAAAATGACATTTTAGAATCTAGGTATTCTGTATGGGACTTGCATAAAATGAAGTTAAGTGTATGTAAATGCCGATAATCAATGCCAGACATTTTCAAACGTTACGGGGGGCGGTAATGCCTTTTATTGCTGTGCATTTTATCTAACACAAATTGTTCATGCCATTCCATCCGGGCTTTAGTCAATTGACAATTTTTACACTACAAGACACAAAAAAATTATGGCCAGACACCCTACTTGTATATACGGGTCACAGCACCCTTGCGATTTCGTCGGCCACTTGCAATTGGGAGTGTATGATAACAAACTGTCTGGGACTAGCTTTATTTTATTAATTGCCATTAAAGCAAATAAGAAAAATTGATCCTGGACAATATCACTGGTTATTGGCTGCTCCCAGACATGTAAAAAAATCATAATCGCACCCCATTGCGAAAATCTTCTTTTTACTTCCTTGTACGAAGTAAAGGAAGTATTGTAATCCCGAAAAATTTCGGTTTTCCGATTTCAACGGAAATATCCATTTTGACCATCCCTGAATCCATTTTGACTAATTTCGTCGTGACGTCTGTACGTACGTACGTACGTATCTCGCATAACTCAAAAACGGTAAGCCGTAGAAAGTTGAAATTTTGTATTTAGGACTACTATAACATCTAGTTGTGCACCTCCCATTTTGATGGTCATTACATAATTACCAGAAATGGTACTTTATTTGAAGCCTATAATAGATTTTAATGGAAAAATATTTTAAAATATAATCCAAAACTTTTCAAATTTGGTATATAAGACTTTTATGTCAATTGGAATAACATATTAGATTTTGGTTAAAACAGGCTAACCGGAAGTGATATATTACCTGAAGTTGTTAACAGTTTTTCTTGAATAAAATGGTTTCTCTTTGATTTTAGAAATAAATGCTTCTAGAGAATTAAATTCTGCGTCTAGCACATCAAGTATTATTAAATTAGCTCTTTATATAAGCGAGATATGTAAATTTAAAACTTATATACTTTTTGGTTTTTATAATGAAGCTTGCTATGGATTAGGATAAAAAATAACAAAAAAAAATAAAATAAATGTTAATGTCAAATACGTCAAATACGTGCAATTTTATAATTGGGTCTATACTTCATATTGGACTTGCGTACAAGGAAGTCGTGTGGTGTGCACATCAGATTTTTTATTGTAAAATTCTCTACTTATGGCGGAGTCATAAATTTCGCGGCAAAACTTTAATAATGATTAATTTAGGGGTTATTAGACGAAATTTCAAGAAAAAAAATATGGTATTTCTAATATTTAAATTCTTAATAACATACAAAATATTCAAAACAGTTGGAATTCAAATAACTCCAAAAGTTTAAAAATTAATTTTAAGAGGATATTAATAAATAAATAAATAATTGTTCCTCTTCCATTTTTATTATACTACTATAGCTTTTCTGCTTTATATGAAGGTAAATAATCATAATTCAAAGTTCTGAACGTAAATTAGCTATAAAACCACACATATTCAATAGTAGGTTACAAAGTTGTAAAATATCGTATAATTTATGACTAAAACTGCTATGAAATACTCGTAAGTGCCAGATGATATGATAGGGGTGCATGGTGCAATGTTTTAAACATTATTTACATATACAGTAATCGTTGTAACAACATATTCATAACAGAATTGCATATTTCCATGTAATTTGCAATAAATATTTAAATAAAACTGGTTCCTGACAGAATACCATAATAAAGATGGCATCATTGTAAATGGTGCAACTTTAAACTCTTCCGACACCCCCAACATAAAACATATATGTATGGTATTTTTGAATTATTATTTCAAATGGTAATTATAAGTTGCCCCTGAAATATGAAGCGGTATACCATCAATTTTTTTGTGTCTTGTAGGGTAAAATTTGTCAGTTGACTAAAGCCCGGATGGAATGGCATGAACAATTTGTGTTAGATAAAATGCACAGCAATAAAAGGCTTTACCGTCCCCCGTAACGTTTGAAAATGTCTGGCATTGATTATCGGCTAACATTTACATAAACTTTATTTATTTTATGCAAGTCCCATACAGAATACTTAGATTCTAAATTGTCATTTTTTTGAACATTTTTGGGTCATGACCCACAGCTGGGTAGATCGTCTTTTTTTCCGGGGAAGACAGCAAATCGTTCTCCAGGGTATTTAAAGTAAGTACCAAGGATCAGTATTTGGAATACCATTATACATTTTTCACGTAGCACTAGCCCCCGGTCTATATGGTTTTAACAGCCCGTAAAAACTTTCTTTGCCAGTAGAAACAGAGCTCTGTAATAAGACGTTTACGATTCAGTATAACGTAAAAGTATTAAGTACGGTAAGGAGAGTTTACACATCAAAGACAATGTTTGTCTGAGATCGGTAATTCTTTAACGTTCGTGATGCTTATATTATTTTTTGCACGATCGACGCACAAAATTTAAAAGAACAATAAAATTTGAAAATTATTTTGACATATTAAAAAAAATATTTGTCATTTTTGAAGTAAGCTTCTGTCTTGGACACACTATCGGTAAACATTTTTTAAAAAACCAATCGTGCAAAAACGTATTTTTTTTAAGAAAAACTATTTTGAGCTTTAAAGAAAGTGCCACTTCCGATTATCCGATTTACACAAAATCTAATGTGATGTTCTGAATGCTAGTATTTAAGTTAGAGTGAAAAGAGATTCCACATCCATACATACACACACATATGTATGTACACCCACAGAAATCGTAAAAATGTTAAAATCTGATTCTTGAGACCGTAAAATGTGCTTATTTTCCAAAATATCGGTATGCAATTTTTAGCACGATCCCTGTACCTCTCTTATGCGCGAGGTAAAAACGACATCAGAGAGGCAATTTCATATATACAACTTCATAACTGGTTGCCTAAATATTGGATTTTATATAGGAACAGCAATTTTTTTAAACTAGGTACATCATTAAATTATACTAATGCACGAGTATACTTAAATGCGATTATGTAGTTTCCATTTACAGCTATAAAATATAAGATGCAGTATTTGTTGGGGATATATAAAACTGACAAAAATTGACAGGAAACGAATAAAATTAACTGAAATTGAAAACCATTTATTTATACATTAATTCTTATACGAAAATATTTGTTTGACAGCTAAAAAGTAAAGTTGAAAGGATTCTCGTTCTCGAACCCGGGCCGTTGTGCATCCGCCTTTGTTATTATCAACCCACGCAAATTTTTATTTTCTATAGATGTTTACTTGAATATAATTACTTATTAATAATCAAAATGAACTAAAATGACTATACCTATTCGTAGTATAAATTTTATATAAAAAAGTTGTTTTTACCTACCGTTCCATGGGTACGGGAGAAAAAAAGGCTCATGCTAAACATCGCGTATCAAAACTTTGGCAAATAAACAAGGTTCAAGGTTCCCCAGAATGTGAGATATGCGTTGGAGCATTTATACACTCACACTCTAACTCATTTCTTTACTATTAAAACAAATTGAAAACTTATATTTTCCATTCCATATGGTAATGAGAACGAAATATTAGTAATACATTAGATTAAATTGGAATATGGATGGATATACCTAAGTACGAGTATGTAAAATGTAAGAGTAATTTACACTCTCGGACAAAAATATTACATATTTTTAACGTTTTTTACCTTCCGTCACCTTTAGGTAAGAAAGGTATTGTCTTTGGTAAAAAAATGCGATGATGAGTTTTTAATAAATAAGCAGGTTTTAAGGTCCCTAGAATACGATTTTACTATTTTTACGATTATGTCTGTCTGTATGTATGTATGTATGTATGTATGTATGTATGTGTGTGTGTGTGACGATTTTTTCGGATCGCGTAACTCCAATACCACCTTTCCAAAAATTATAATTTTTACGTATTCCTTTTCTATAGATCCATATGAAGAGCTGATCAGATTTTGGTTATAATTGGTCGACCGGAAGTACCCTAATTTGAAGATTTTAACAGTTTTTCTTGAAAAAATGCTGTAAAATATCACTTTTCACATTTAATGTTATTATAAATATTTAAGAATATTTTACTCTCTGTACGATTTGATTACATTTTATACTTCATATTCAATGGATATAGCACAAAAAATTATAAAGAAATTAAATTTCACAAAGCAGCCAGCTGTGCTATAAACATGGAAACATCTACTATATTAAGAAAATTCTGATTGACAAATGTCAGTGTCAAAGTGCAATTTACATATGTTTGAGTTATAATTTCACTGGAAATATATAGAATCTTACAAGAAACTTTCTGTATGGAATTTGTACAAAATGCATAGAACTGACTGAAGGTAATGTACTGGAAATATGGAATCATTTGCAAAAAAACTTTCTGTGCGGAATTTGTACAAAATACATAGAACTGACGGAAAGTAATGTGCTGGCCACATCAGATTTTTTAAAAATATTCATGTAGGATTTATTGTCAATTGTAACGTGTACTCATGGTTTTGGTAATAGTTATCACTAACTATAACATAACTATATCATCGCTGCATATTACCCATTGCTAGATGCGTCAGTCTGCTTTGTACACAGATTTCGGTAATGATGGCATATTTGTACCAAGCGGGCGTTTACCAGGCGTCTCCTCATGGGCACTTATTGGTGGCCTGGAGACTGCACCGCAGGAGTCAATAGTTATCACGCACCTAAACATTTAAAAAGGCTTACTTAGAACTATTCTTTATAAATGTCTCAGAAAATTTAGAAAAAGAACCTATAAAGAGTGCAATATTTTTGTCCGTGAGTATGTATTTATAAGTATCGTTAAATATGTGTTTACATGAAATAAAAATTGGAAAGCAGGAGCTAATATGCTGGTCACATCAATTTTTTTTTATACTCATTCACCAATAAACAATTCAAGAATGTTTATTTCATTTGTTAAATAAATATACATATTATATTTAATTGTAATAATTTATTTCAATTTTGATATTTACTTGAAACTCATTACAACCACGTAATCGAAATATAATATTTACATCTTCCTTTATCGTAAAAATATAATATACAAATTTATATTAATACAAAATATTAATATTCTACAAAGAAAAGCAATTTGAATATTGGAAAATCCTAACCACTACAAGAAAAAAGAAATACCAAATAATTAAATCCTGGCGCTCAAATTCAACTCAAATACTGGTTAAACGAGCAACAAGTGGGCGGAGCTACGGGATGCCACCAATCACGTTGGAAGGTCATTATGTGGAGAGAGGAGGATGACATCAGAAATTCTTTGTATTATCACTGGAATTATTTGAGAGAATATCTCTTGTGTAGTGACGTTGACACAAACAGTTGTTGTATAAATATGAGTGATTTATAATTTTGGTGAATATATGAATAAAGAAAAAGATTTAAATAATAACATATGGTGAAACTAATAAAGTGAAACTTGTAAACATCAAATTTGGGAGTGGCATTTTCAGAACAAGGTAACTACAGATTACGATTTCTAATCACGGCTAAGTATTTACACACGACACGTGCTATAGGTACTTCTGTCTTCTTGGTCTCTCATTTACTAAAACATTAGGTATATCAAACATTAATGTACGAACTGTCGTCTATTGCTATATGATAAATAATACACAAATTTACGAGAATATATTATAAAAAATTATCAGTCATTTTGTTGATTATTTCCTTATTAAGTGTGCATTACAGTTTGTAATCAACACATACATATATATAATTCTTTATTTCGTGTTTTTGTTAAATTTGAGTATGGGTTTTAGTCTTACTTGATAACCTATTGATAAGCTTTCAATCTATTTTTATTTTGTTTGTAAAGTTATAAATCAATAATTCATTTACATGAGAACATTAAGTTTAAAATCAATTATTACTACCTATATTGATATGGTGGATGCAGATTTGCTACCATCTATCCTCAAAAACATCAAATTAACAAAGTTTTAAATATATAAATATGGGTGATCAAAGATCTAATTACCTACATTATAATATACGAATATTAAGGTT
The DNA here is from genome assembly GCA_963082715.1 of Harpalus rubripes. Lineage (NCBI taxonomy): Eukaryota > Metazoa > Arthropoda > Insecta > Coleoptera > Carabidae > Harpalus > Harpalus rubripes. Next base: position 38,762,780 of record OY720453.1, read on the forward strand.
GAGATTGATTTTGATAATTTATTATGACTACTTACATTTACATTTTTATTATTTATTAATTATTATTGATTACTTTTATTAATTTCCGACGATAAATACATACAATTATCATTATACCATTGTTTATATTCATTTATTATATTTATAAATGGCTAAATAATATAAATATAAAATAAAAATGAGAATTATACCATTTATAATTAAAAATTAAAATAAATAATTTTTAATAAAGTAAGAATATTTACATTTCTAGGCGAATAACATGTACACGGCTTTTTTAAAAAAAGAGCGCCACCGTGGCCACGAGTTAAATATGAAATACGTATATTTCCATGGAATACCAGAAAATCCTGAAAACCGGTTTATAATTAAGCGAATAATGTAAATAATTCTGAACCAAGATGCAATATTTATTTTATATAAAATACATAGGTACAGGGTTAATCCGTGTCCCGTTGTAATTTGTGGGATGATTTGTACACATAATTTTACAGTATAAAGTTCTGAATTTTTTACTGCCCAAATTTTCAAATTTACTGCTTTAGTAACCGAGTAAACTCAATGTAAAAACATAGTAAAGCTGGTTTAGTATGCGTTATTTCAAAAGAATGAGCTTTAAATTAAGTTTTCTCAGATACCAAAGAAATTTAGAAATTCTTGAATGCAAAAATTCATCATTTTATTAGCACCGCATTAAGTTTTACGCTCGTTTTTACGAGACAGATGGTATTTAAGAAAAACTGTTTTCCCATGTTAAACGACTATGCTACGGATTCTCGATTCATTCTGTATATGATTAATAGACTGTGGCTTTGTCGTAAAAAGGTGTTTTAATTATTATGTATGTATGGCTTTATATTTTAAATATTAATTCATTTGTACCATTTCAAAAATATTGGGCTTGGGTCATACAAAGTCTTCATACCTATAAATATATAAATAATATTTGTTTGGAACTTTTGAATTTAAATGCTTTAATTACTGAGTAATAACTAAAATTTATAATGTATTAAAATGAGAGTATGCTGAAATCGATGATAAAAATGATAAATAGAAGAGTCTAAAAACATTACCTACTTATTATATTATTATTATTATTATTATTATTATTATTATTATTATTATTGTGTATGTTAAACTGTTAAACATCACTTTTAACCAGTAATAAATCGAAAAATATTTCTGATTTTTAATAAATATTTTAATAGATTATTTACTTTGTAATGATTTTGTTGATATTGTCACTTTCTGCTAATTAGAAACATTAGAATTACGTACATACTTATAGTAACCAGTGGCACCAATAAGGATTAAATTTTCAGAAATCCTTAAAAACGTTGGTGTAACCGACCATAAATAAACTATTTTAATGATGTACAAATAAACGAAACTTTTAGAAAATAAAATATATAAATAAACAAAAAAATGGTTTTTCCACTTCGGTAATTTAAAGAAAAGAGTGAGCTATGTAATAATGTATAGATTAATGAAAAGAAAAGAATAATTTTCTCTTCAACATTCTTATGTGTTTCATAGTTCTCTATCTATGCAACTTATGCGCTATATAGTACCTATGATAATTAATTATAGTTATATTGATATTTTGTACAATATTTTCAAAAGAAAAACAAAGCGTAGTAAATTGTCACGTGATTCATTTGGCAACGCTAACAAGATAATTTTTATAAATTTATTTTATTTTTATAAATTGTAACACTTGATGTTAAGATAATTTTTGATAATCAGGATATTAATATAACAGTTCTATAGTACATTTATATTTTAAAGAAATTGTAATCGTTAAAATAGTATTAGCATAATAATTGAAATTCACGAATTAAAAGTTAATAGGTAGGTACCTATGTATATTCAGAGGCGTACCATTGGGCAATTGTTATATTTAGTAGTTACCTAGTTGTAATTTTTAATATTTTTGCATTTTAAATGTACTATTAATCAGAAAAATTTGAAACCTTGTATTTCTACCTTATTCTAATATGGAAAGAAGCCATTAGATTTTGGAGTAAATCACATAACGGAAATGACACTTTACTTGAAGTTCAAAATAGTTTTTCTTCGAAAAATACCTTTAAATGTTATTTTTTCGAGATTTATGTTATTATAAAAATTAAAGATCATTAAATTTCCTACAGGCTTTTATTAATAATTTTTTCTATATATTTTATGGATAAATTTATAAAATTATTTACAATTTAAATCCCGGAGCCTACGCTTTAAACACAACTCCTTGGTTACACAGTTCAGATCTCAAATGTATGTAACTGGCAAGATAAATGTCACTGTCAAAAAACAAATCATTTCAAATTAATAATAGTAACGTTTTAAAAAGGAAATAGTAATATAACAATAGTTATATGGAAAGGAACTTAATACAGTTTCCATCATAAGTGAATATGTAGGTATGTATTTAAATTAATAAAAAATAAATGGCGGGAGGTGTTGTGTTGGCCACATTAGATTTTTTCTCCAAATTTGATAGTCATGTCGCATACGCATACTCAATTTTAATTAATTTTTACTATAATATTTATATAATTACTGAGGCTTTCACGGCCGCGGCCGGCGTCTTTAAAATATTAGTATAGGAATAAATTAATTAAAATTTTTATAAATATAATACAAAATTTAAAAAGGAATTGAAATAAGACAATAGTAGTTTTTAAGATAAGATTTAATTATGTTATAAAAATTATATGTAAGCAATGTATCTAAGTAGAAGTTTTCCATGGAACTATAAACAAATTTTTTTGTAAAAACTTTCTTTTTTCTTGAATTATAAGTATTTGAAATATAAAATACGGTTTTCGTCGTAACACATCATACTTGTCTACAGTCTACTTATTTCTACAGTAAAGGAATCAAAATGTGTAATTGTAGTAATATAGCAAAGTACACACATACATACTTGCTTAAATGTCATTTTTTTTTCTCTGTAACTAATAGGTAATCTTGTTTTTGTACTGCAATCTGCAATACAATTTATCTCGCAATTTATGCAATTCGTAAGTTAATTAATTTATAATTTTACATATTGTAAAGTACAAAGATGTAAGAAAAGACATTATAACTCTTGTTGTTTTGTACTAATAATGAGTGTTTAGTTAATATAATACTACCAATTTTTAACTGAAATTATAGAAATTTATTTGAATAATGTGTCTCTATATACAAAAAAATTAATATTCAATAATAGTATCAAAGTAATTTTTTTTAAATGTCTCTATGTATAACTAATCTAACATGTATTTTAATTTTCAAATTATTGGGCCATTAAGTAAATAAGCAATTGAAAAATAAATTATCCATTGTTGGATGTACCAAATATAGCTAATATTATGTACGACAGTAATGAATTTTAATTATTTTTATGGAATATAAAGCGACTGGAAACGATTATGGAAATGTTAGTAACTGACTTTCACAGTAACTTTTTCCCACTCCCAATATCGTAAGTAGACTATTTGTTTGTAGAGATGTATGTTTATTTTACTGACAAGGTATCGGTTTCTATTAGCGGCGGGTTGTAAGGACTGTCCTTACTTCCCTACAGCTTAACTTACCTTCCTCTTTGCGAAAAAGTTGGATATTTTAAACATGTGTCAAATATTTACTCATTCTTATAATTTATGATTTTGAATTTAATTTCTATCAAATTGTCCCCATTTCGTAAATATTTCCATTTAAAAGTTACCATTGACGTGCCAAATGTGACAGATGATAGCGTTTTTCTTCTTAAATAATCCATGGAATACTAAGATTCTTGTTTTTAATGTATCAATATTCAATGGTATTCCTTGGCATATCTGGCAGTGAAAATGAACAGGTAAAAAATAAATCACCGGGAGTGGCAAAAATATTATATGCAACACGAGATGTAGGTACATTTGACCAGTTTCGAACTTATTTGCCAACCCTCGCTATCGCTCGGGCACAAAATTGTCATCGATTGGTAAATGGTAGCTACGTCCCTTGTAGCATAAATAACTATTTCACGCTAAATGTGAAGCACGTTAAGCTAAAGCCATTCATTTAATTTAATGAAAACGGTATACTATAATTTTTTACAATAGTGCGGGAAATAAATGTACTCAAACTCAACATGAGTGCAGGAAATAATAATTAAAACTCAAAATAAATGCGGGAAGTACTTAGCTAATTCCAGCACTAGTGAAAGTAGGTACAATTATTAATGTAGGTTCATATTTTCAGGGATGGACACATAAAAATGACAATATTTGAGACATTTTATGTAAATAATGTATAATATGTAAAATGAACTTTAAACACTTTTTACCTCCCGTCACACCGTAGGTAAGGGAGGTAATGTTATCGGTCTAAAAATTCGATGGTGAGTTTTCATTAAATAAGCACGAATTGGGGTCCGCACAACATGGTTTTACTATTTTTACGATGATATATATATATATATATATATATATATATATATATATATATATATATATATATATATATGTGCATACGGTACGTAGTCACTTCATATACGGGAACCTACTGGCCGTTGTGACTTCATATATAACGTTGTGACTTCCGAAAATGGAAGTGACAACGTTTCCTATGTAATTTTATTTTTTTATACCACTACAAGGCTAAACAAGTGTAAATACGAAAATTGTGTTTGAAGTCAAATATACCCCCAGTACCCTTAAATTTGTCCCTTTAGTTCATGCGTTTACCGCTGGCGTTGTAATCGCTATTAGTGTCAGGTATACGCAATGCGATGTTACTTCCGACGTGTATATAGCATTGGGAAGTACTTAGTCACTTCCGAAACTTGGCAACAGTGTATTGTAGTATGTAATTGTAGTTATGTTATTTCCAAAGACGAGTGGGACTGGAAACACAATTTATATAATAAATTTTTATTAACAATATACAAATAAAAAATCATATATTAATAATGAATGAAAAATTCACAAAAAATACCACTGTTATCTGTAGCACATACGGAGTATTTCTGTGAATTAATGATTATTTTTAACACATATTTAAAAATTTTAGCCAATAAGTACTAATAACAATTAAATTTCTTCTTATATATCAAAATTTTTCAATGTGTCAAACGTTACTAACTTAAAAAATTTGTCTAGAATAAAATTAGATTTTCCAATTTAATAAGATATACTGTCAAGGGAAAAATATTGTAACTAACACATGTGTTAAATGGTCATTAGTGATCTCAAAAATTAAAATGTCTCAATCATTAATCAACCTCCTTAACACACGTAATAGTAATTATCAGAGGCGTAAACTTTTAATTTTGGCTGTGGGTGCATTATTTTTATTTTAACTATGGGTACCTATATGTTTTTATAAATGCAAATAATACAGTAAAAAAAACATTCTTATTTTATTATACATACCTACCTATATTACATTATATGTACATTTAACATATATAAAATTAATATCTATTACAAAAAAAAAAAATCCTAGTAGTTATATACAGGTATCTCTAAAACACGTAGACATGGCTTAAGAACATATTCTTGGGCCCAAAGTAACACGATATAACTTAATTTACCAATATGCAAAAAAACCGAAAGTGTACCATTTAGTAAAAAAGTATAATTTTGCTTATAATGACAAAACGCTTTGTTCGGTTTGAATGAAATTTGCTATAATAATCCATATGGATGTCATCTTTGAAGATAATATTTGTTATTATTAGTGAGCCACTACGGTATGAAATTTAGGTGTCACGACCATAATACATTCAATGGCAAACTTTTCTGTCTCTGCGTAAGTTGTGATATCTGTAACGATTTCGGCAGAAAAACATAAAATATAAGTGACTGCACAGTGCAATTTGTAAAATAAATTGCATCTAGCAATCTATCCAAATGTCAAACAACTAAATTTTAATGCCAGTAACAATAGACTTTTTCAATTTAAAGAGATAGAAGATATGCGTAATGGAGATCTGCGCATAGTAAGAATAACTTAGATCCATGGAGTTTGTTTATAAATAAATTAGACGTAAGATGTGAGAAATATATCAGATAATTTTAGAAAGTCTTATCGAAGTAAGTTACAAAAGCATTTAATGGAGTTAAAATGTCTAGCAATGCAAATTTTCACCGAGAATACAGGTATTTTAATGACGGCAATATTTTTGACTTGAAAAATTGACAATTCATTTTTACAATGTATGAAATATAATTAAAATGTTAGGGTGAAATTAATGTGGGTGCTGCGCACCCATAATTTTACTTTCTTTGGGTTTTATCATCTCTAGCTAATAAAGACTTAATGGAAAAACGTTGGCAAAAACCACTACTATTGCTAATAGAGGACATAAAAAAATTTAGGGATGGAACTACCTCGGGTAATATTAATGATAGATGAAAACCGTTTGCACATTCCATAGTCAACTTTTCCAGAAAAGTTTAACAGTCACCACAGGAATTTTCGATTATCTTTTGTTTCTAAGCTACAGTCAAAACTCGTTTTTCGATAATTTTGAAAATATATCATATATTATTTATTATGATAGTTGGAGAAAAATTGTTTTTACAAAAATTTTGATTGAATAAAATGGCGTAATTAGATTTTTTGAAAACTTAATAATTCTCGAGATATAACACAAACTTCTGATTTTTTAAATGGGAACCTATGTTAAAAATAATCTCGTCTTTTTGTTTAATTTATAAGCTTTTCAATGATATATAACAAGTCGACATTCTTTTGTTTCAAACATTAATAAAAGACAAATTATTAATTTATTGGGGTGAAAATATTGGAAATTATTAAGAAACGAATGGAAAAATGTATTACAGATCATCATTTGTTTATTTTAATTCTATATCTATTAATTGTGCTTAAATAAATTGAAAAAATGTGTAAAACTGAAACAAATACTATTAGAAATATGCAAATGATGATCTGTAACAGATTTTTTCATTTGTTTCTTAATAATTTCTAATATTTTCACCCCAATAAATTAATAATAATTCGTCTTTTATTAGTGTTTAAAACAAAAGAATGTAGACTTGTTATATATCATTGAAAAGCTTATAAATTAAGCAAAACGGCGAGACTATTTTCAACATAGGTTCCTATTTAAAAAATCAAAAGTTTGTGTTATATGTCGAGAATTATTAAGTTTTCAAAAAATCTAATTACGCCATTTTATTCAATCTAAAAAACGGTAAAAATATTGTAAAACCAATTTCTCTCTAACTATCGTAATAAATAAGATATGATACATGCAAACGAGTTTTTGCCTGTAGCTCAGAAACAAAAGAAGATCGAAAATTCTTGTGGTGACTATTAAACTTTTCTGAAAAAGTTGACCCTGCAATGTGCAAACGGTTATGATTTATCGGTAACATTACCCGAGATACCTTAAAAAACATCGAAAATGAGACATTCTGTACATATTATTCGTAAAATCATTTTATCTACGACTAACTAATAATATGTTCATTAATTTTGTAGTTTTAGATATATAATGCTAACTATCAATCCCGCAGGGAATAATGACCTGGGAATAATAGTCATTATTCCCTTTGATGTACCAATAATAATATTTTGAATAAAACAAATATGCTAAAAAATTGAATTTTCAACAAGACATATCTTCATCACAATAGTTACATTACTATTTTAATAAAATTAAGTAAAACAATTTATGAATTTTATAACTAATACAAAAAAAAATGATTAACTCCCACAGCAGACAGAAAACCTAAAACAATTAATTTGGGGTTTCCGTATGTTTCCAGTCCACAGTGATAAACAGGGTGACTTTTTTCAATGTGTACATTAACATGGGAAAACAAATTTTTGCAAACCGTTGCCCCCATTTTAACTTACGGCAATGATTGTGGTCTCAATACAAAGATAAAAAAAATCCTCATCTGAAAATACCAAATAGATGGAAACTATCCAATATTTTAGGCCCATAAATAATTTTTAAAATTCACTCATTTTCCTATTAATAGCAATAGCCATGCCCAATTTGAACAAAAAGATAAACAAATGCTTTTTATCTGTCAGAATAGGTTATTTGACATTGACAAGACATTAACCTATTCTGACAGGTAAATTGTCAAGTATTTGTTTATCTTTTTGTTCAAATATGATATGGCTATTGCTATTAATAAGAAAATGAATAAATTTTAAAATTCATTTATGGGCCTAAAATACTGGATAATTTTTACGTATTTGGTATTTTCGGATTGGGAAATTTTTTATCTTTGTATTGACACAACTATAAAAAAAATATTTACATTTCTAATTTGTTATAATGTTGATTAAACAGTACAGTAAAAAAATATATTTATTTTTTTGTTTTCGCATACAATAAATTGATTTTATTTCATGTTTTGTATATAAATAATAAATTTAACATACAGGCTGATTTTTTTCAAGGTGTACAACAAAATTATAATTTTTTAAACAAAGATAATAGCTCAAAATTCGCCATTATGGCGCTTCGTTAACACAGAGTGAGACCTTATTCATCATGTACGTTATTTGATGTTTTGCTGATATGTGGTTTGGCTGACACGAAATTTGGCTACGTTGCGGAAGTCAGTCATACGCTTCAATATCTTGTACACAATTACAGTGATGGAAGTGACTTTGTATTTTAAGTATGTACAATTATATATTAATTTTTAAAATAATATTTTTTACCCCTCTTTTGAAAACCTTAATATAGAAGTTCCCCTAAGCCTATATATGTAATTTTTAATAACATATATCCATTAATTAATATGGAAGTCAGGACGCCTTATAAACTTCACGGAAGTGACTCCTTAACAAATGCCAATATATATATATCGTGTGTCTGTCTAGGTGTACATAGGAGATTAACATGGGAAATCAGTTTTTTGCATTTTCCTGCTCGCCTAATTATTTTAAGCAAAAACGCGCCAAATAAAAGTTTTATGGCATAAAATTCTGCATCTAAATCAATAAACAGGATTACCTTTACATGCTTTTTAAAGACAGAAATTAATTATGAAAATGTCGAAAATTACGTTGAAAATTTTTTGGTTAAAAAATTATCCAATTGAATCCCTGTATTTTTGATCACGTGTGCGAAAGTAACCAATCAAAGCAAACTTACACTGATAATTACCCTAGGACAATTATCACTTCTGTCACTAAGTTGCTAAGTAACAAACACTTTTTAACAGATAATTAAAGATTAATTGTTTTAATTCGAAAATGTCATTTTCACGGTATTTCAGTGAAAATAACGGTTCAATTAATAAAATTATTACTATTAAACGTTTGTATAATAAAACTGGACGTGTCTTGTGTTCTCGTGTCAATGTCATTGTTATTATCGTTACACACTTGACGTTGAACTTATTCGTAGCTACTACTGACATCTATTGGGTGATTTTATAATTATAAAAATTCTGCTAAATACAAACTATTCGAAAATTTAATAATCAAAATTGCAAAAAATTTTCTCACCGAATACCCCTCGATCATTGATAAATACTTATAATTTTATCACAACTTCCTCAAGCACGTTGCTTTTAGGTAACATCCCTCCGCCTTCGGCGTCGGGCGGTTACCAAGCAACGCGCTTTCGGTAACTGTGATAAAATTATTTCGTAATTATCAATGTCCTCGGGATATTATAGCTGAAAATATCGACAGCCATGGAATTGAACAAAAAATAAATAAATGCTTGACGTTTTATCAAATTGTCAGAAACGTCAAATAAGTTAACTTAGTTGTGACAGATAGAACGTAAAGCATTTATTTATTTTTTGTTCAATTCCATGGCTGTCGATATTTTCAACGTAATTTTCGACATTTTCATAATTAATTTCTGTCGTTACAAAGCATGTAAAGGTAATTCTGTTTATTGAATTAGATGCAGAATTTTATGCCCTAAAACTTTTATTTGACGCGTTTTTGCTTAAAATAATTAGGCGAGCAGGAAATTGCAAAAAACTGATTTCCCACGTTAACGTTAATGTACACCTTTAAAACACCTTTAAGACAGACACACACACACACACACGTGTGTGTGTGTGTGTGTGTGTGTGTGTGTGTGTGTGTGTGTGTGTGTGTGTGTATGTGTATGTGTATGTGTGTGCGTGTGCGTGCGTGTGTGTGTGTGTGTGTGTGTGTGTGTCTTACAACAAACTTCCGAAAATTTCTATTTTCCGTATTTAAGCTTTCTACATTCATATAAAGAATTGATTAGACTTTGGGTAAAATTGGACAACCGGAAGTGATACTTTACTTGAAACCCATAACAGTTTTTAATGAAAAATTATATTCAAATATAATCCAAAACTTTTCAATTTTAGTTTTTAAGACTTTTATATCATGAGAAACAAAATATTAGATTTTGGCTAAAATTAATCAACCAGAAGTGATACTTTACTTGAAGCTCTGAATAGATTTTCGTGAAAAATATATTATGATATATTCAAAAACTTGTTAAATTTAGTATTTAAGACTTTTATATGAACGGGAATGACATATTAGATTTTGGCTAAAATTTATAAACCGGAAATGATACTTTACTTGAAGCTGTGAACATATTTTCGTGAAAAATATATTACGATATATTCCAAAACTCGTCAAATATGGTATTTAAGACTTTTAGATTAATGAAAACGACATATTACATTTTTTATAAAGTTGATAAACCGGAAGTGATACTTTACTTGAAGCTCTGAACAGATTTTCGTGAAATATATATTGATATATTCCAAAACTTGTCAAATGAAAATTGATAAACCGGAAGTAGTACTTTACAAAAAGCTATAAACAGATTGTCTTAAAAAAATATATTAACATGATCCAAAATTTATCAAATTTGGTATTTAAAACTCGATTCTGACTATACTTATATGATAAACCGGAAGTGGTACTTAATTTGGAGCGGAAAAACATAATAAAATATAATTCAAAATTTCGTATTACTTAAAGCTCATTGCTATTTTAAACATGGAATTGAGGGGAGGTTATGTGCTGGCCACATCAGATTTTTACGTAATAATTAGAGTACCTTTCAAGATCTGTCAACCTAGAAGTTACTATTGTAGAATATGGGGAATATATAAGATGTAGTACTCGATGTAGTATTATGCCTATGCCTAATGCCCATATGAACATAATTATATACTTTTCTGCTCACAAAATAGGGTCCTATACCATTCTTTTTTAATTTCTTAAGAACAGGATGAAATAAGAATTATAAGTAGATATATTATTATGATTATTATTTAAATTAACACAAAGATTTTTGATTTAAGGTGTCCACGGTATTAGTATTTATGATGAGATAATACATAATTAAATAAATTATTGAAACCTGTGCTTATCATTTTACCTTTCCAAATCTGTCAAACTAGAAGTTACTATTGTAGATTATGGGAAAAATCTTAGACGGAATAGAGGGGAGACAGGCAGGGCTTGCTACGTATTTCGCCGTATGACGACTTTCCTAATCATCGTAGCGATTTTCGACCTTATTGCAGCTGCAAAAGGCCAAATGTGTTACTTACGTGTACAGTCGAACGAATAAGTTTTCAATGTCAACAAGCGTCACCTATCGTTTTAACATGTCCGTTATTTACAGTACGTTTTTCTATGAATATTCTGTCGTATTTATTTTAGTTTTATAAAACAAAATCAAGATAATTTGTAGTATGGATAATCAAATATTTAATTAGATTTGGCCAACTGTAACATAACAGTATTTAAACTTGTCGACTAGCCTTTTGCGGCTGATTCTGAAATAGGGCCCTATACCATTTAAAAAATTTTATTTTTTTTTTCGTTAAGAACAGGATGAAATAAGAATTTTGGTGCAAACGCGACTTAAAAATTTTACGTAATAAAGTTAAAAAATTGTTTGGTGCGTACCAGGTACATCCAGTGGTCGACAAACTGTTAGTTCTAGAGAGAACAGATTTTTTCATATTCTCATAGCTGAAATATTTTCATATAAATAATAAGCATTTTTTTCCTAATAAATTATAAAACATTGAAACAGTTTGACAATATTGACACAAAGTACGACGGTGGAACGGCCGATGGCGCTAATGTTTGTGAATTTTACTTTAGTAAATAAGTTTAACCTTTAATAGGGCACGGAAGATCATGTGACCTATCATATGTTTTGTCCCTTCTCACTTCAGACTCGATCTTCAGCTTTGTCCCATGCTAATTTCAGACTTTATTTTATAATGGCTGTATTACACTTAGCGATAAATCGACCGATTTATTGATCGACTACGACCTTCAATATATCGGTACGTGTAAAACAGATAAATCGATCGATTTGTTTACGAAAATAAATGGATCAATAAATTGATGAAAAAGGAGGAGTTCTATTTTCCGCGAATTTCCGTAGATTTTTTAGGGAATTATTGATTACTTTTCTAGTGTCAACACTATAGTATTTAACATTTCAAACTATATTTAATGTGTGCTTGATTCCAAGGTTATAATTACGTATATTCACTAGTTTTATTCATTTTAACAAGTACGCTACAAGAACGGTTACACTCCAAAAAACTACAAGAAAATTGGAGCGCTGCTAGGTTAAACTCTAACCTCACAAATATATAAAATAATATTAAGAAGTTGGTTGTCCTAATGTCAACAAAAATAAATTGATAGAAAATCGTTAAGTGTAAATTCTCAACGACTTGTAAAATAAATTGATCGATTTATCCGTCAATAAATTGAACGATTTTTGTTAAATGTAAAACCGCTATAACGCAGTGCGCATGCGTCAGTTTGAATATCTGTATCGAGTCTGAAGTGAGAAGGGACAAAACATATAGGTCACGTGATCTTCCGTGCCTTATAAAAATTTGTTTCTTTACGTTTAATCGTATTTTGCGATAATAATATTATTCGTATTATTTTTAGGCAGTTTTAATTCACGATGACACAAGGATACCTATGTAAAAACTGACTCCGTAAATCTCCAAGCTGATTTAACATTTAACTATGCTATCAAGTTTTTTATCTTCAAATCCATTATATGTACATAAATATGTTAGTTTCATTATCCATAACAATGTTTATCAAAATATTAATAAACTAAGCTTGAATACGAAATTTAACGTTTTTCAGTGTAGTAGAATTTAAATACACTTGTCTACAGACAGACACAATAACATCGTCAAACTTATTTTTCATATTTTAGGAACCGTAAAATGGGGTTAATAGGGACTATTTTCAGTTAGAACTACTATCTATGTTTAAGGACACGTAAAGGTTTAATATTTTAAAAACACATTTGTTTTTTTCTTGTCGCTGTTCCTATCCACCTGGCATTGTGGTGAATTAGATTAGTACTGTCATTACAGCGTACAGAATTGCACCCAAATACACAACAATTAACATTGCTTTTACATATTTTCTTCTCTCCTTCTATATTCATGATTAAATATCGTATTTAAACGAACAAAATTAAAGTAAAATACTTAGAATGTATTTGTAAGAGTTCTATAAACATAAACGATACAACAGAAACAGCTGATTTTATCCCTGTCGTGACGTCACTTTTCTAGTTCAAAATTTAGTCGCTTCGTGCGTATCGCTTAGCTTGAATCGCGAATACTTGTGCCTTTTCATTTCTTCTAACTTATTAGCACCAAATACAGTTAATCTGAAAATACGTGAGATCGTAATGGACCTTTTCAATTTAAAGAGATAGAAGATATGCGCAATGCGGATCTGCGCATAGTAAGACCAACTAAAATCTATGGCGTTTGTTTCTAAAAAATTTAAACGTAAAATGTGAGAATATCTCAGATAACTTTAAAAAATCTTATCGAAATAAGTTACAAAAGCTTTTATTGAAGTTAAGTCTAGCGATGCAAATTTTCACTGAGAATACAAGTATTTTAATGACCAATATTTTTGACGTTTCATTTGACAGCCCAACTGGCAGTTGTTTGCGCCATTTTCTTACTATTTGCAGCGATAGAAAGAGATAGCCGTTAAATTGAAAAGGTCCATTACCCAGTTTCTTTAGAATAGGACGAGGGATTAAGTTAAATTGGAAAATAAAGTACAGTGAAGGTGCAATAACCTAGCAAAATTAATATTATTAGGTATTCATTTAATTAAAATTAAAAATTGATGTAATTATAAATACATTATTATTAATAATATTACTAGATATTATAATTAAACAAATTACTCAAACACAAAATTGTTAAAATTTTTGATATTCATGAATGTGACAGCTCAATCTTTTCAGGTGAGGGCAAAAGACGCGCGAGTCTCGTTTTTTAAATTATGCAACCAATCAAATTCTTAGGACTTCAATGGCTGACTAATTAATATTTAATTTTTTTCACTAATACTCATTAATTTATTTATATTTTCGTTTTCTTATAGAAGATAGTTAAAATTTGACTATTAAAATTAGAACAAGTTTCTTTTATGGACAGCAAGTGCGTACATAATATGCGCAGTGAATAAAGATAGATATCTGATAGCATTGGAATTTTTTATGGTTAGTTTGGTCGTTGATTATTGTTGAGTTTACAGCTTAATAAAATATTATTAAAATGTATTGGATTCGATAGCATATTATTTTTTGTTATCATATTTTAGTAATATCTTCTTTGATTCCTAACAGTGTGAGCCATTATAGGGTCCTCTACAGGAGTAACAAATTAGAATATGGGTCATTTATATTAAAACTAGACCTTAAAACTCTATGTTAACGACGAAAAAAGTTCTAAATTATCACTACTTTCAAGGCTTCTACTATCGCCATTTACCTCCCGCCAGCCTTCATACATAGATAAGGGAGGTAAAATTCGATAGTGAGTTCTCAGTGAATAAGCACGAATTAGGGTCCCCACAACACGTTTTTACTATTTTTACAATGATGGGTGTCTGTGTATGTGATGATTTTTTCGTCCACGATAACATCAAACTTCCTAAATTTTCTATTCTTCGTATTTAAGCTTTTTTGTTTCATATAGAGTTGATTAGATTTTGGGTAAAATTGGACAACCGGAAGTGGCACTTTACTTGAAGACCGAACCACTTTTTAATAAAAATCTATAAATATAATCCAAAACTTTTCAATTTTAGTATTTAAGACTTCTATATCAATTGGAAGAACATACTAGATTTTTAGTCCGGTTGTTAAGGGCGAAATTTTGCCTCCACCCTGCATTTTGTGATGCAAGCAAGCATTTTGGGTCATATGTTACTGAGACTGTACCCTACCGATTAAGAGATGTAGCCACCCGGAAATACCCCGGAGGCACAAGTTATTGCGGGTTGTATACCTCATTGGCGCAGTTTTTAAAAGTCGCCGTGGTTCGCAAACCATTGGTTCTTCAGACTTAAATTTTTCTAATAATAATAATAACAATGGAAAGGTCTTTGATACTGCAGTGCAAAAAAATGTTTGGTTACATATAACGTATACATTTTCCTTTTGAATTTAGCACATGGTGTTTTTTTGAAGAAAATTTTGGCTTCCTTGGCCGATTGCGCAAGAACGCTACATCATACTAGGAAATAACCCCAACAAAAATTGCAGCGCGTTCAAAGAGCTATCGATATAGGGCTTAGTGGCGTGGCTGTGACGTTCAGAGGCTCACGGCCACAGAAGTTTCTAAAGAGACACGTAGATGAGCCGAGCTGCCCTGTGCAAGATAGACCATTGTTACGTCAATTGGAGCAAGGCGTTTAATTTATATGTTGCTTGCTCAATACTCTACCGATTAAGAAATGTAGCCACCCGGAAAGGTTGCACAAGCTCTGTGTATTGAGGGTTGTATACTTCATTGGCGCGTTTTTCTTAAAGTAGCAGTGGTGTGCAAACCAGTGGGTCTACAGAGCTGGTTTTATTTTTATATTACTTGTAATGATAAGGTCTTTGATGCTGCCGCGCAAAAAATTGAGTTTGGTTATATATAACGTATTCATGTTTCTCTTGAATTTAGCACATTGTGATTTTTTGGAGTACATTTTGGCTTCTTTGGCCGATTGCGTAAGAACTCTACGTTATAACGGAAAATAACACAAATAAAAGTTGTAGCGCGTTCAAAGAGCTATCGATATAGGGCTCAGCACCATGTCTGTGGCTATCAGAGGTCAGCCGACATGGAAGTTTCTAAAGGGAGGCGTAGGTGCACAGAGCCGCCCTGTGCGAGAGAGAATATTGATTTGTCAGTTCGAGTAGCCGTTTGGTTCATAAGTAACTGGGACCAAACCCTACCGATTAAAAGGTGTAGTCATCCGGAAATGCCGCGTAGGCTTTGTATATTGCGGGTTGTATACCTCATTGGCGCGTCTTTTTTTATTAAAGTCGCCGTGGTACGCAAACCATTGGACCTACAGAGGTGATTTTATATATATATATATATATATATATATATATATATATATATATATATATATATATATATATATATATATATTAATTGCAATGATAAGACCTTTGATGCTGCAGGGCAAAAAATGAAGTTTCATTACTTATAATGTATCCATTTTACTCTTGAACAGAGCACATTGTGGTTTTTTGGAGAAAATTTTGGCTTCCTTGGCCGATTTCGCAAGAACCCTACGTTATACCGGAAAACAACCCTAATAAAAGTTGTAGCGCGTTCCAAAAGCTATCGATATAGACCTCAGAGGCGTGTCTGTGGCTATCAGAGGCCGGCGACACGGAAGTTTCTAAAGAGTCGAGTACGTGCGCCGAGTTGCCCTACGCGAAAGAGAACATTGTTACATCAATTAGAGCAAACCGTCCGGTTTGTGTGTTATATATCTCATTGGCACGTGTTTTCTTATTAAAATCGCAGTGGTGCGCAAACCATTCGACCTACAGAGCTGATATGTTTTTTGTATAAATTGTTATGAAAACCTCTTTGATGAAGCAGTGCCACAAAGGAGTTTGATTACATATATTGTGTCCATTATCCTCTTATACAGAGCATTTTTTGAGTTTTTTTGGGGAAAATTTTTGCTTCTTTGGTCGATTTTGCTAGAACGCTACGTTATACAACAGAACAATACTAATAAAAGTTAAAGCGCGTTTAAGGAGCTATCGATAGAGAGCTTAGCGGCTTCGATGGCTATCAGCGGTCCGCCGACACGGAAGTTTCTAAATGGACGCGTAGGTTCTCTCTCGTACAGGGCGGCTCGGCGCACCCACGAAGCTAAGTTCTCTATCGATAGCTCTTTAAACGTGCTACAACTTTTATTAGTGTTGTTTTCTTGTATAACGCAGCGTTCTAGCAAAATCGGCCAAAGTATCCAAAATTTTCTCCAAAAAAACCCACAAAATGCTCTGTTCAAGAGGATAGTGGATACGATGTATGTAACCAAACTCCATTTTTGCACTGCAGCATCAAATACGCTTTAATTACAATTAATACAAAAAACATATCAGCTCTGTAGGTCGAATGGTTTGCGCACCACTGCGATTTTAATAAGAAAACATGTGCCAATGAGATATATAACCCGCAATATACAGTGACTGCGGGGCATTTCCGGGTGGCTACACCTCATAAACGATAGGGTATGGTCCCACCAACATACAAACCGGACGGTTTGCTCTAATTGATGCAACAATGTTCTCTTTCGCGTAGGGCAACTCGGCGCACGTACTCGACTCTTTAGAAACTTCCGTGTCACCGGCCTCTGATAGCCACAGACACGCCTCTGAGGTCTATATCGATAGCTTTTGGAACGCGCTACAACTTTTATTAGGGTTGTTTTCCGGTATAACGTAGGGTTCTTGCGAAATCGGCCAAGGAAGCCAAAATTTTCTCCAAAAAACCACAATGTGCTCTGTTCAAGAGTAAAATGGATACATTATAAGTAATGAAACTTCATTTTTTGCCCTGCAGCATCAAAGGTCTTATCATTACAATTAATATATATATATATATATATATATATATATATATATATATATATAAAATCACCTCTGTAGGTCCAATGGTTTGCGTACCACGGCGACTTTAATAAAAAAAAGACGCGCCAATGAGGTATACAACCCGCAATATACAAAGCCTACGCGGCATTTCCGGATGACTACACCTTTTAATCGGTAGGGTTTGGTCCCAGTTACTTATGAACCAAACGGCTACTCGAACTGACACATCAATATTCTCTCTCGCACAGGGCGGCTCTGTGCACCTACGCCTCCCTTTAGAAACTTCCATGTCGGCTGACCTCTGATAGCCACAGACATGGTGCTGAGCCCTATATCGATAGCTCTTTGAATGCGCTACAACTTTTATTTGTGTTATTTTCCGTTATAACGTAGAGTTCTTACGCAATCGGCCAAAGAAGCCAAAATGTACTCCAAAAAATCACAATGTGCTAAATTCAAGAGAAACATGAATACGTTATATGTAACCAAATTCAATTTTTTGCGCGGCAGCATCAAAGACCTTATCATTACAAGTAATATAAAAATAAAACCAGCTCTGTAGACCCAATGGTTTGCACACCACTGCTACTTTAAGAAAAACGCGCCAATGAAGTATACAACCCTCAATACACAGAGCTTGTGCAACCTTTCCGGGTGGCTACATTTCTTAATCGGTAGAGTATTGAGCAAGCAACATATAAATTAAACGCCTTGCTCCAATTGACGTAACAATGGTCTATCTTGCACAGGGCAGCTCGGCTCACCTACGTGTCTCCTTAGAAACTTCCATGTCGGTGGGCCTCTGAACGTTACCGACACGCCACTAAGCCCTATATCGATAGCTCTTTGAACGAGCTATAATTTTTATTCGGGTTATTTTCTAGTCTGACGTAGCGTTCTTGCACAATCGGTCAAGGAAACCAAAATTTTCTTCAAAATAACACAATGTGCTAAATTCAAGAGGAAAATGTATACGTTATATGTAACCAAATATTTTTTTTGCACTGCAGCATCAACGACCGTTCCATTGTTTTTATTATTAGAAAAATTCAACTCTGAAGACCCAATGGTTTGCGCACCACGGCGACTTTAAGAAAACTGCGCCAATGAGGTATACAACCCGCAATAACTTGTGCCTCCGGGGCATTTCCGGGTGGCTACATCTCTTAATCGTTACGGTATGGTCCCAGTGATATATGAACCAAACGGCTTGCTTGCATCACAAAATGCAGGGTAAACTCCCTTAACATCCGGACTATTTGGCTGGAATTAGTATACCAGAAGTGGAACTTTACTTGAAGATCTGATATATTAAAATATGATCCAAAACTTCTCAAATTTGGTATTTTAAACTCAATATATGATTGGAAACAACATATTAGATTTTGACTAATCGGATGTGGTAAGTACTTAACTTGGAGCTCTTAACAAATTTTCGAGGAAAAACAATAAAATATCCTAAATTTCATATTAGACTTTTCACTTTTCTATTTCTTGTTACAACAAATTAGATTTTGGCGCTATTTGGCACTATAATATACGTAGTTTTTTTTAAATTATTTTATTGTTTATTAGCCACGCTTATTTCAAATTATAGACTACGAGACTACATTTATATATATATATATATATATATATATATATATATATATATATATATATATATATATATATATATATATATATATATATGGAGGACGGAGAATCCCATTGTCACATTAAAATTTTACAACTGCGCAAGCGCGTGCCCAAAATTGTTTCGCGTTTTCGTAAAGTCAGTCAGATGGAGTTATCCGGACCTGTTCGATGACGTCACAGATGTATCCGATCTATTCGATTATTGAAGCTTTTACGAACGCGTCCTGATCTACATATGATTCTGACGTTTAAATCTGAGGTTTTAGAAGAAGTATAATTTCTTAAAATGGATAAGAAAATAGAGCTTCTTTCTGTAATTGTACAAAAAAAATTAGACGACTCGAATGAGACTGAAAGGTCACTTGAATCACTTGTTTAGGTTATTTCGATCAGAAATTGTTTCATGTGGTCATTTATTTGTTCGAAATAACTCTTTTCTTTAGAACTTGATATAATTCTGTAAATAAATAAATATATCATCACGGCTTATTACCCATTGCTGGGTGTGCCAATCTGCTTTGTACACAGATATCGGTAATTATGAAATATTTGCACCGTGGGCGCTTACCAGGCGACACCTCACCTCTGCAATGTTTATAATCGGAAACTTGTAAATATAGTTATTAACGTCATAAGGCTGATATGTAGCAAATAATAGATGAGGTTGAATGTTGTAAAATCGAGGCGATAGCCGAGATTTTATAATCAACCGTGTCTGTTATTTGTGTATCAGCCGTGTGGCGTTCAGTATTTTTCATAATAACATAAAATATCTTCTTAAAATTCTATTTTCTATGGCATATTGACAGGTGATAGCTCTTCATGACAATTTCATGATGCTGAGATTTTTTTTAGGAACACATGATTTTTAATAATTGAACTGTTATAAAAAATAACGGCCGTGGCTGTTTTGATGCATATATCGTTGAGCATACAGTACTGTTAAAGCACATTTATCAGTATGGTATTATGAAAAATACATTTTCTGAAACACAAATATTTACAATTTTAAATTTAGCGTGTAATCCCTACTTTAACCCTGCACATGGATCAGGATTGAAAATTTTAGATCGGATCGCTCGGTCTGACTGATCGGTGTGTGTTTATGAACGCGTCAGTTTAACCCGATTGACTTTGCGAATCCTTAAGATTAGATCGGATCAAACCGATCGACTTTACGAAAACGCATACAAAATATTTGTATACGTATATAAAATTCTATCCACAAATTTGTTCATAAAATTTTTGTTAAGAATTCTGTCCATAATTCTCTCTAAAATCATTTTATTATTAGAGATCGTGACAAATGGGCTTAATGCACGCACTTTTCTCGTAATGTCCCTGACGTGAAATTAATTTCAAGCGATAGATTCATCAAACACCACAAGATAATTTTTATTTAATGGGTAGTACTTGGTAGTATTTACTTAAAATAATAACTCAAGCTAGGGTGTTTAAACTTTAAACTTATTTTTGACTAAGAATTCACTATAGGTACACAACTGTAAAAACAAGAGTAAACACAATCAAGTTTTAATAACGATTTATTCAATATCTAGTCACTCCTTAATCACCTCGAGGGTGATACGGAGTGAATACTACCAGCCAATAACCAAGTTTACTGGGAAACTTTCTTATGCTGGACGCACACCGAGCAACTAACATTCTCATAAATTAACGAAATGGTATTTTTAATTAATTTTTTACCTTCCGTCACCTTTAGGTAAGGAAGGTATTGTCTTTGATCAAAAAATTCGATGATGAGTTTTTAATGAATAAGCACGTTTTAGAATACAATTTTACTATTTTTATGATAATATCTGTATGTATGGATGGATGTATGTATGTTTGTATGTATGTATGTATGTATGCATGTATGTATGCATGTGTGTGTGACGATTTTTTCGGATCGCATAACTCCAATACCACCTTTCTAAAAATTATAATTTTTGCATATTCCTTTTCTTTAGATCCATATGAAGAGCTGATTAGA
This sequence comes from Harpalus rubripes, assembly GCA_963082715.1. Taxonomy (NCBI): domain Eukaryota; kingdom Metazoa; phylum Arthropoda; class Insecta; order Coleoptera; family Carabidae; genus Harpalus; species Harpalus rubripes. Next base: position 38,784,310 of record OY720453.1, read on the forward strand.
TTTTGGTTATAATTGGGCGACCGGAAGTACCGCAATTTGAATATTACAACAGTTTTTCTTGTAAAAATGCTGTTAAATATTACTTTTTCACATTTAATGTTATTATAAATATTTAAGAATATTTTATTCTCTATACGATTTGATTACATTTTATACTTCATATTCAATGGATATAGAGTTAAAAAATTATAAAGAAATTAAATTTCACAAAGCAGCCAGCTGTGCTATAAACATGGAAATATCTACTATATTAAGAAAATTCTGATTGACAAATGTCAGTGTCAAAGTGCAATTTACATAATATGTTTGAGTTATAATTTTACTGGAAATATATAGAATCTTACAAGAAACTTTCTGTATGGAATTTGTACAAAATACATAGAACTGACTGTATGTAATGTACTGGAAATATGGAATCATTTGCAAAAAAACTTTCTGTGCGGAATTTGTACAAAATACATAGAACTGACGGAAAGTAATGTGCTGGCCACATCAGATTTTTTGATTTATTATTTAATGAAATAGTTTATAATTTGAAATTATTTACTTTACTTTCAATGACAAAAAGTTGTGTTTGGACTGAATGAGACTTGCTGCTGAGAACTCATCTGGAAACTACAATTCTTTTGCGACACCTTTTTCAAATTTTAATTTAGAATTTCAACGCGCCAGAAAATCAATGGGTCTGCTCCTCTTATTCTGTTGCAATATTAGGAGCTTTCAGATGTCTCTCAACTTATTTTTCTAAGCCTAGTTTATAATAAATACTTGTTGCCACCGCTTCTAATTTTGTTTTTTTTCGCGTTTACATGGTTTGTAGAGACTGCGAATTTCAAAACATATTGATGGATCGGCAAATAGCCGATATATCAGTATTGTTTCATCCCTAATTTAATATTTGGAGATAAGAAAATATGATGTATACCCTATTTTTAATCTAGAAGTAAATTCAAAAGTCAGATTTTCTATAGGTATGCAAAAGTCTGTTGAGGCCATAACAAAAAAATCTTTCACTATTTTATTTTACCATGAATATTGTATTTCTGTCAAAGAGATTTGTTTATATTAAACTGAAAATTATTTCAGAACTATTATTTTTAAATTTTCAATAACAAATACCAGATGTCACCAGAATGTGCTGGTACCACAAGCCTTGTTTTAACTAAAACGCTGTTTTAAGAAATGTCAAACTCAAATTTCAATATTTAATTTCATCCTTATATTTAAAAAACGACTATTATAAAAAATATTTGTTTGAATACAAACTATGTTCTTTAAAATCATATTTTGGTAATTTGATAATATTTTTTATTAGTATTAAATAATGATATTTGACATTTCTTAAAACAGCGTTTTAGTTAAAACAAGGCTTGTGGTACCAGTTTAAGTTAAATTTACATATACCTATATACATACATTGTTGGTATACTGTATTAGGACCCGTGTTTAGGTACGCATATTGTGTACAAACTGTAACTGTAGATGATTCATTTTGTGAGAGTAATTATGGATAGGTAGGAATATGTGTTACAGTTATGATCTAACAGTCGTGATGATCAAACGACATTATATTATAATACTAAACTAATATGTATATCTTATACTCTACATATGTAAAATTTATAAAACTTTATCTTAATGGAAATAGTGAAATTTACATAAAAATTGAGTTTTTCGTTATCAAGAACCTCTCATGAAGAGTGATTCATAAAATTGATCGTACACTTAAATTTTAAAAAAATCAAAATAAAAAGTGCTTATAAAATTTAAGTATTTTAACTTTTATATTTTTTTATATTTATATATTGCGGCATAAATTAGATCGGAAAAAACAAGAAACAACTAACCGAAAGAAGAATGTATGTCGAGCTTGAGCTGATATGTCAGGATGAATCGTTACGAAAATCTACTGAAATTATATAACTAACGCAATTTAAATCGTATTTTATTCTAAACAAAATTTAAATTTTTGCCTGTAAAAGGCAGAATTTAAATTACGATTTTCCTGTACCATATCAGACAACGCATATCTCCACACATTGTTGCCATTTAATTGTGCTAAATGTGGTAAAATCCTTATCTTATATCGTAATCAATGTTCCGGGCGCCCATAACACAACAGCTGCGTATAATATTTCGTAGTTTATTTATAAAGTTTAAATAAAAATTAATTCAAAATAAATATGTATTTTACGATATGTTTGTAAATGATAAAATATTTTAAAACTAGATAAGTCTGAAATGGTTTATGTATATAGAAATAACAGATATGAAACATTTAGGTATTGGATATCGAGGATTTCTTCGAACTAACCGTAAATTTCAATCATTTGTGAATTAGAATCAGATGGCATTCAATCACATCAACAAAGTGTAAATCATATTTTTTGTGCGCGGCGACGTGTGCGGATATGCATAGAATTAATAATTAGAACATAGAGTTCATTTTTATTTTGTATGAATGTACTGTATACATATATATATATATATATATATATATATATATATATATATATATATATATATATATATATATATATATACCGTGTGGCGCTTGAAATCCGTTACATAGGCATTTAACACGGGAAAACAGTTTTTCCTAGCGCGTTGCTCCCCATATTATTTTAGAAAAACATTCTTCAAATAAAAGTTATAGAACATAAAATTCTGCATTTGAATCAATAAGCAAAATTAACTTTGCATGCTTTGTGGCAGCAGAAATTAGATATGAAAATGTCGAAAATCTATTCAAAGTAGTGATAGCCATGAAATTAACAAAAAGCTTAACAGACAAACGTGTGTTTATCTGTCATAAAAATTTATTTACAATTTAATTTTTTAATAAAATTATCATAACGTAAAATTCTGAAGCAGAATAATAATTTAATTCTTCTATACTGTTCAAATACTCATTTTTCTTGACAAAAAATCACAATATTTGACATTTAAATCAACACATTTGTTTATCTTCTTTCTTTTAATTCCATGGCTAGCACTATTAAACTGAAATTTTTAAAAAATTTATATTCAATTTCTGAAGTTAGTAAACATACGAAATGCATTTTGTGTACTGATTTACATGCAGAATTTTATATTCTACAACTTTTATTTGAAGATTTTCTTTCTAAAATAATTTAGGGAGCAACGCGCTAGCAAAAACGGTTTTCCCATGTTAAATGCCTATGTAACGGATTTCGAGCGCCACCCGGTATATATATATATATATATATATATATATATATATATATATATATATATATGAATTGTAGCGCGAGATAAAAAATACCATTTTACACACGTATTGCATACAACATTTTTCCTACAACCGAAATGTTAGTGATGTTTCTCATAAACTGCACAAAATGTATTGGAAGAATTGTATATTTAATATTAATATTAAAAATTAGGTAAGATTAGAATACCTGCCAAAAAAAAATGTTAATGTTCTTAAAAATTAGATTAGTACTCATACTGTTAAAAAATTATCACATTTGTTTCATTTACAGTGTATATTAATATTTCTTAATATATTTTATTACTTTCATTATTATTTACTATCTAATTATCTACTTGACAGGTAAATTAGCCGAATTTTAATGTTGCCTAGCAACGCCTATTTACTTTTCTAGTACTAGTTCGTGAAAAGTACTTTTTACGCACGGTTGTAGGAAAAGTTACACTTAAAAATGTAAATAGATAACGCAAAACAAAGTGAAAACGAGTGCCATAGTATCGATAAGAGTCGGGTTTTCTGTGGATTAGTTTAATACGGTGTATGCTCTCTATGAGCACGAATTACTTCCTCACACCTGCGTGATATGTTTCGCACTAGTTTGCGATGGGATTCTTGAGGTATTCTGTCCCATTTCTCAAGTAGGGCGTATGTCAGTTTCTGGATGGTTTGTAGTGGATTAGGGCGCTTGCGAACAAGTCGGTCAAGCTGATTCCATACGTGTTCAATAGGATTCAGGTCAGGACTTAATGCCGGCCAATCCATGGTCCAAATTCCACGCTCTTGTATTTTTTTTTTGTGATTCCGGCAGTATATCGCTTAGCCTTGTCCTGCATTAGAATGAAATTGGGACCAACACCATATGCAGCGGGCAGCATATGGTCCTCCAAGACATTTTCAATATAACTCATTGTATTTAGTCTTTCAAGAACCACAAGATCAGTTCTGCTGCCTATAATGATTCCAGCCCAGACCATTAAGGATCCAGGACCAAATCTATCTATTTAGTACTTCCTGCTGAGTTAAACGAAATCTGGATTCGTCTGTAAACAGTACAGGTCTCCAGTTACGAAGTTGCCAAGCTTTGTGATCCCGAGCAAATCTCATTCTAGCTGCTTTGTGATGCTATGTAAGGCGTGGGGCCCGAACAGGTCTTCTGGGTTTCGAATTTGCTTCTTTTAATCTATTTTTAACAGTCTGGTCAAAAATTTATATCCCATGTGCTCGTCTGAGGTCGTTCAGGAGATCTTGTTCTGTAACAGTGCGCTTACGGAGAGAGGAAAGGATAAACAATCGGTCTTCATTTTGCGTAGTATTTCGTTTTCGACCTGACCCAACTCTCCAGTCTCCAAAACCGATTCCATAAATGCTGGATAACAGCAGGATAGCAGAAGGGCTAACACGATGATTCCTGCTAACTTATCGAATAGAGTGGCAGTTCTAAATAAGAGTGACAGCACGACCGACTTGCACTTCACTAAGAGGCCTCACTTTACTTCTAATCAACAAAGATTGACAAATGAATTCACATATTGTTTTGTGTAGCCCTCTTACATTTCTCAGATTAACTTGCATGTAATTTATAATTCTACAATTATTATTTTTTTGTTAATTTAATGTCAATAACCGAGATTCCGGACTTATTAGAAATGAACATATAGCGCAAAGCTATAATTAAAAAAATTAGAGATTTAGAAAAAAGTGTTCCCCTAATTTTTTGAGCAGTGTAACTATTGGAAAGTGAAATACTTTGTAACATATTTTTTCAAAACTTCTAGTAATGAATACTTTGTTTGCAAAATGAAGTTAATACAGTAGCCTCCCGGTATTCGCGGCTTTGGTACCCTGCATGTGGTTTCAAGAAGAGACTAAGTAGTCAGATCGGCAGGGCCCCAAAGAAGCACGATGTATGTTCCAAGCGCCCGCAAAACCCGGGTCGTTATATTAGTTTTTAAAATAAGTTTAAAAAACAAATACAAGAACTCGAGTTTTGTGCGTTAAGTATTGTCAATTTTTTTAAATTTCATACAAAATTAGTCTTTTTCCATTCGGAAGACCTGTACTGGTTACAGACGAATCCAGATTTCGTTTAACTCGTTGCGATGGTTGTGTACGTGTATAGACGTCCGATGAACGCTGCTCAGCCGCAGCAGGAAGTACTAAATAGATAGATTTGGTCCTGGATCCTTAATGGTCTGGGCTGGAATCATTATAGGCAGCAGAACTGATCTTGTGGTTCTTGAAAGACTAAATACAATGAGTTATATTGAAAATGTCTTGGAGGACCATATGCTGCCCGCTGCATATGGTGTTGGTCCCAATTTCATTCTAATGCAGGACAATGCTAAGCGATATACTGCCGGAATCACAAAAAAAAAATACAAGAGCGTGGAATTTGGACCATGGATTGGCCGGCATTAAGTCCTGACCTGAATCCTATTGAACACGTATGGAATCAGCTTGACCGACGTGTTCGCAAGCGCCCTAATGCACTACAAACCATCCAGAAACTGAAATAAGCCCTACTTGAGAAATGGGACAGAATACCTCAAGAATCCCATCGCAAACTAGTGCGAAACATATCACGCAGGTGTGAGGAAGTAATTCGTGCTCATAGAGAGCATACACCGTATTAAACTAATCCACAGAAAACCCGACTCTTATCGATACTATGGCACTCGTTTTCACTTTGTTTTGCGTTATCTATTTGCATTTTTAAGTGTAACTGTTCCTACAACCGTGCGTAGAAAGTACTTTTCACGAACTAGTGCTAGAAAAGTAAATAGGCGTTGCTAGGCAACATTAAAATTCGGCTAATTTACCTGTCAAGTAGATAATTAGATAGTAAATAATAATGAAAGTAATAAAATATATTAAGAAATATTAATATACACTGTAAATGAAACAAATGTGACAATTTTTTAACAGATTGAGTACTAATCTAATTTTTAAGAACATTAACATTTTTTTGGCATTTATTCTAATCTTACCTAATTTTTAATATTAATATTAAATATACAATTCTTCCAATACATTTTGTGCAGTTTATGAGAAACATCACTAACATTTCGGTTGTAGGAAAAATGTTGTATGCAATACGTGTGTAAAATGGTATTTTTTATCTCGTGCTACATTCACTCGCACTCGACCAAAAAAGTACTACTGTACACACTTGTTGCATAAATAACTATTTTGTTAATATTTTAACTAAAATATATGCCGTTGGATCATACGATTATACTTAATTTTGGTGTGTCTAAACCTCTTATTTAAAAAGTTACAGATTTTGCAAAAAGTGTTCCCCTAATTTATTTAAGCAGAGTATTTTGTAATGAGAAATTTTATGCTTTTCTTTTAAATGATCCTAGTAATTAATTTTTACCTCGATTTTTACCATCTTTACGTACCTTTACTAGTAATTTCATTTTCAGTTTATATTTGTAACATTATGGTCCATTAACACGTTCACTGTCCAGGCCTTATGACTCTCTTCGAAACATAGGTACGTGCGTGAATAATAATGTTCTCGCACGTCCACTTATAGTTCATAATATGATATAAGATGTTCAGTTATTACGTTGCAGCTGTAGAAAAGTGTGTATGTATTTGATACATAGACATGCAAATATCTATGTTCATTGAATCACATGTGATTCATGGACAGTGAACGTATTAATTTTTAATGTATTGATTTTTTATTTAATTAATATACCTTTTTTTGTTTCAGAGTTGAATATGAGGATATTATGGTGGGTCATTCTAACCGAAATATTAACTTTGTGTTATGCCTTCAATTTAAACTCATGTCAACAAATACTTGAAAAAGTAAATAGCCCAAAATGTGTCTGCGACGAAAGAGATGCGTTTTTCAATTTAACTTGTCCGTATGATGACGATAATACTTTTGACATTTTATTAGTAGAAAATAAATATGAAATTGACTGTAAAAATAATTTGATCCATAATATTTCCTATGTTCCCGATTTGGGGATTGAACGTGCAAATTCAGTAGAATACTTTGGTTTTATCGATTGCTCCATGACACAGTTTGTTGATTTAACATCGAAAATAATACAAACAAAGAATGTCAAAAGATTGGCACTGAAGAAGATCAACTACATGATTCCTACTGTATTGAAAGGATTCCGGATATCTATACTACACATATATGAGAGTCCTATTGATGCTCTTCCTGAAGATTTATTATACCAAGTAGATGGTTTAGAAGAAATTAGTATAAATAATAACAATATCAGCCAAATTCCTGAAAATTTATTTGCAAAATCTACTAAACTACGTAGAATTGATCTGGGACTAAATGGCTTATCTACTATTCCGACAAATTTATTTACTGGACTTGAAGATTTAAAAATTTTGTTGTTATTTGGTAACAAATTAAATACCATTGACCATAAAGTATTTGAAGGATTAAATAAACTTGAAACAGTTGAATTAATGACAAATCAAATGAATGAAATTCCTGATGATGCTTTCGTTTATGTACCTCAACTAACTGACTTAAGCATGCGGAATAATCTATTTAAAACATTTCCCGAAGGATTGTTCAGAAATAATAAACATTTAAAGACACTGCAATTGAGTAATAACCCATATCTGATATCATTACCAGAAAGATTTTTTGAAAATCTTACTGAATTAGAAGAAATTTACATTAAAAATTGCAACTTAAGTATTTTACCAGAAAATGTATTTTGGGGTGCTAATAATTTAAAGAGATTATATTTAGATGTAAATTATTTATCATATCTGAAGAAAGATCTATTTAAAGATACAGTAAATCTCGAAGAATTATATTTGGAAAACAATATTTTAGAAACTTTAGAGGGAGGAATATTCACAGGCCTAAACAAACTAAAAGTTCTTAATTTAAATTACAATAAAATTAAAATAGTGGAAAATACATTTTCCGGATTAGCAAATTTGGAGGAATTTTATTTAGTAAACAATTCATTGAGTTATTTAACTAAAAATAGTTTTAGACATTTCAAAAACCTTACGGTACTTGATATGTCGTACAACAGTCTTACTCTTGAAATGAATATGTTTAAAGAACAGCGTTCTTCAGTGTTACCATTACTTGATCAACTAGAAGAATTATATTTACAACATAATGAAATTCCGTATATATTTAGTGATTGGGTGCTAACATTAAAAAGTCTAAAATTACTAGATTTGGAAAATAATAATATTACATCACTGGATTACAGTGAAATACAATTTCTTCAAGATCATACAACTACTATAAATTTACGAAACAATCATATTTCAACAGTTGATATGAGCCAAGCTGAAACATTATTTCGTGCCAACCAAGATAATATTCCAAACGGCAAAAGAAATATTTATTTAAATGGGAATCCAATTAACTGTGATTGTCGCATTTATGATTTAGTTAGGTACATTGATGGCACTATGATGAAAGATATTCTGGAAACTATATATTTTGAAATAGATAAAATTAGATGTGAAACATCTATTAGATACCGAGGAATTCCTCTATTTCAGCTCAAATCTCAATCATTAACATGTGTATTAGATGACGGTCCCATACTACCTAAAAACTGCAATGACCATACCCAGCATTATCAGTACAGAAAACATGATAAGAGACTGATTATGAACTGTTCAAATAAGGGGTTGACAGAAATGCCCAAAATTGACATTCCTTACAATTCCATGTACAAACATGACGATATTGAAGTTATTTTGAATGGAAATAATATTACAGCGCTTTCAAAACCTATGGGATATTACGATAACGTAGTTGAATTAGATTTATCATATAACAACTTATCTCAAGTGAACTGGATTCCACCTAGAATAGAAGTAAGTTTTTTAATATTTCTGTTCCTCAAAATGAATAAATATATTTTAATTAATTTTCTTTATTATATTTCAGGTTTTGAAATTAGATAATAATAATTTAACATATTTCGACAATGAAGAACTGTTATTTATAAGTAAAAATAATAGCACGCTCTTACTTACGTTTCATAATAACCCTTGGAAATGCGATTGTAATTTAAGCAACTTTACAAAATATCTTCAGGAAAATTTCAAAAAGGTATAGTTAATGCTTTAAATTATACATAAGAACAAAAAATGATCCAGTTAAAAGAACAAAAATTAAATAGAGTACAATTAGATATAGGCGATAGGAAATAAGCAATGTGACATCTGGTGGTAATTTGAGGAACTATAGTTGACGGGATAATTTATACATGTGACATTTGTTTGACTGTATAAACACAAGTTTTATCTATTATGTTCCTAATATATGCCTTTAAGTATATAATATGTGTTAATATTTCACACGTAATGCATAAATTAAATTAGTAAATGTCAAATTATCCCGTTAACATTAGTTCCTTTAAAAGCCATTTTGGCGCTACGATCTTATTTTCTACAATGCCAGTAGATATACTAAAGTACCGACATGGCGGCCATCTTGGCCTTAAAAAGCAACAGTATTGTTTTTTCGTGTCGCTAGAGGCGCTTTTGTGGCGGGTGTAAATTGTCATTGTCAAACGTCAAATTATTCGTGGTGTGGTATTAAGCAATTTTTATTGTTAGAGAAACTGAGAATTTGCATAACAAAGTATCCGCAAACTGTAGGTACCTTATTCTGAGATTATTATACGAATGCATGTATTTGTGTTATTGCAGGGTTCTGTAATGTTGGCAATGTCATTGGTTATCTACAAAATGTTTCTGTAATAATAGAAAATGTTAATTTCAACAACACTATTCAAATTAAAAGTTCTTACTTCGCAATGCATGGCATATTTCGATTAAATATCGGATCTTCCAATGTTTGTAAACCACTGATGTGTCACCTCTCTTCAACATTTGATATGCAAATAAATGTATTCTATTTTTATTATGATGACAATTAATTGCACAGCAACAAAACATTATCCGTGATAAATTCTCAGTTTATTTTATTTTCTTTAACACACCAAAATTAAAATTGGTGAATGCCAATGTGACATTTAACACCTGCTACAGCAGCGCCTCTAGCAACACAAAAAATCATTACTGTTGCTTTTTAAGGCCAAGATGTCCGCCATGTCGTACTTTAGTATATCTACTGGCTTTGATTTTCTATCGCCTATTATACTTCATTTCACGTAAAAAAATAGTAGGTGGCGCTTGAGAACCGACCGTTTTTAAGTGCATAAATAAATAATTTAAATTTGTGAAACCAAACTTTGTCAATAATAAATATTTTTATCTGTAAAAACATACAAGACTTAAGTATTAAAAATTACAACAAAGCATGGTTAAACTTCACTTAATTCTGTATATTTTATTTGATAACTGACAGGTGATATTTTTTTCGTTTTTGTGAACTAGATTTGCATTCTGACCAATAAAAGGGCAGAATTTGTATACATATCTAAACCAACGCTATTTTTTTACGTGAAATGAACTATAGTACTAGTATTGTCTTAAATTTTTATCATTATGCTGAACAAATTAAGAATGAACAATACGTATATAGCCTTTTTCATAAAAATTAAATGAGAAGCTATTCACAACATACGTATGCAATAGGTAACAAATTTGTAATAATGTAATTTTTAATTATGAAATATTATACCGGGTAGCCCATAGGAAATAAAAGGGTAAAATTTTCGTATGACTGCAAAAAAAATATGCCCTATTAATTTTAGAATTAAAATGTAAATGCAAAAAATGTTCAGAATTAAAAACTGCAACTAACAAGTCCAAAATTATTGTTTACATGCGTTTCGTTTGTGAAAGAGAATCAAAATAAAAATAATCATTTTTAACTATTTACAGAGTGCCATGAGCAATACAGAGAATTTATTTTAACATGTAACATATGATCAATCACTTCCATGGTTACACACTACTGTCAAAATATGGCAGCAATGTAATATTTATCCATTTTAAAATGCAACATACAAAATTTGTAGTTTTGTATTATTAATACTAATTATGCCAATACATTAGCCTACGATTAACAAAAATTTTAAACTTTAATGTAGCACATCATAACAAACTCTGGCTTACAAACATACATAAATTTAATGTAATAAATGTTCAAAAATAAGCCCATTCACACTGAGGCAATATCCTAGTCGGCAGTAGAAAGAATTGTCACCATTTGTGATGTGTTCTGGAGATATTACATTGCTGTCATTTTTGACAGTAGTGAGTAACCCTGGAAGTGATTAACCATATGTTGCATTTTAAAATAAATTCTGTGTATTGGGATTTTCAAGTATCAAGAGATGGCGCTGATCACATTAAACACTGGTACATTTTTTTGTTGACGTGTGTCAGCGGATCATTTCTGTCAATGATATTTCTTTAGTTTTCGTATTATTTTCTCATTTATTAGTATTTTTATTTATAATTCAAGTATGTATAATAGAGTTTATGTAGTCATATAGTTGTAGTTTCATGTAAATGTCAAATGTATACCACTGTTTGTAGTCCTAATAGTCGCCACTAGTTAGCGTTTTCTTATTTGAAAATCCCAATAGGCGATAGAAAATAAGATCGTAGCGCCAAAATGGCTTTCAAAGGAACTAATGATAACGGGATAATTTGACATTTACTAATTTCATTTATGCATTGCGTGTGAAATATTAAGAGATATTATATACCTAAACGCAAATATTAGGAAAATAATAGATAACACTTGTGTTTATACAATCAAACAAATGTCATAAATTATCCCGTCAACTACAGTTCCTCAAAATACCAACAGATGTCATATTGCGTATTTCCTATCGCCTGCCCAAAATGTTAAACAGTTGTATTGCTTGAGTTTGGCAGATGACATCTGTCTCATAAAGTTTAATAATTACTGAATTTATTAATGTATTTATCATTTAATATCGCAGAAAAAACTCAATGGAACAATATTAACAACTAAATACAAATTAATAAACTTTTATCTGTCAAAGTTAAACAATACGCGACTATTTGTATTCTATGTTTTGTCTTGCATGGCACTCTGTAAAAAGCTTAAAGACAGATATTTTATTTTACGTTTATCTCAAGACAAGAACATTCATTTACGAAAATGTATTATAATCATCAGGAAGAGCAGTTGTAAATAAATTGTATTAGATGAAAATTTCTTATTTCAATTTATAAACTATATTATTCAAATAATTCAGAATGTAATTTCAGATAGAATTGAAATGTATTATAATTTAAATTTGTTAATATTTAATTAAAAGAAGCTTTCAAAACTCATAACATATAAATGAAACAATGTTTGGGTAATTTTAAATAAAAATTTCAACAGAGCTATTTCCCAAATATTGTTTTATTTAAATTTGTTAATTTGTAGCTTGAGGTTTATTTAAACTGATGTATGTATGTTTTAAGGTGTCCAATTTACACGATATCAAGTGTTTTGACGATGGTCGAGAACTTACTAGTCTTTCCCCAGAAGACATTTGTCCTCACAAGCTGCAACTAATTGCCGTAATATGTATAGTATTAGCAACAATTGCAGTCTTTATGGCAGTAGCAGCAGGACTGTATTTTCGATATCAACAACAAATTAAAGTATGGTTATACGCTCATAATCTCTGTTTGTACTTTATCACGGAAGAGGAACTTGACCAAGATAAATTATATGATGCTTTCATCAGTTTTTCACATGAAGATGAAGATTTTGTGGTTGGAAAATTATTGCCAGGGTTAGAAGAAGGCCCGCAGCCTTTTAAACTATGTGTACACTTTCGGGATTGGCAGCCTGGTGAATTTATAACTACTAATATTGCTCGGTCCATTGATGAATCGCGTCGCACCGTAGTTGTTCTGTCGCAAGGGTTTCTAAGAAGCGAGTGGGGTCGAATGGAATTTCGTACTGCACATACCGAAGCTTTGAAAGAAGGTCGCGCTAGAGTTATTGTTATTGTGTATGGTGATATAGGACCTGTTGACAATTTGGATCCAGAATTAAGAGCATATTTATCCACCAATACGTATATTAAGTGGGGTACACCATGGTTCTGGGATAATTTAAGGTATGTATTCATTACTAAATATCACTATTTCTCTGATTTCAAAACGAATCATCTTTATCTCATGATAGAAAACATTGACTTATTGAATGGCCCATATAAAAGTTTTAAATATACTATTTAATGACAGATGTAGATATTTTTTATAAAGTCAGTTTTTACAAGACACAACTATCAACTTTTATTTTTTAAATAGCAACCTATAATTATTTTACTAAAGTATAAAACGCTATTTTTTTTCTTTTCAACGATGTATTAGTTTTTATTCATGTATTTGAAAAAAAAAATAATAAAAAGAAAGAATTGAGAAATAATTGTTATCTACGAAATGCAGCGAGTTTTTACTTATTACTCACGGGCCGTGAGTAATAACACGGGAGAACCAATCACAATCATCCATTACAATATACCTATAAAACTAATATACTGCTGGTGGGAGTGAGATTTGTGAGACTAACATTGGACGAGTGCAGACATATATCTGCATATATAGCTGCACTTGTCTGTAAGAATAGCTTCGCGCAAGCGCTAGATTGCTTTGATTTTATCAGCAGTATATTTATTTATAGGTATATTTCCATTACAGAAAATTGCAATATTATTGAGTCCACTTTGGCTCAGTACGATGTTCATATGTTATTGTTTTTCCAATGTCAAAATTAAGCAGTTTTTATTAAACTTATCCAGACAGAAAAGTTCGATTTCCTATTAAATAATCGTAGATAAAATATAATATTCTACTCGCATATAATGGCTATTACTCATTCTAATGATTTACAACACTCGCATTCGGCTCGCGTTGCAAACTTCATTCTCATGAGTAATAGCACACTACATCCTCATTGAATAATATACTATTAATAATAAAATTTAATTTCAAACAAATTTTGATATACATCGGTGCAACACAAGAAGAGAAAATGTTTCACATTCCTGTAAAAAAAAAAAAAAACCTTAGACTCACTTCCAAATGTACAAGGTCTAAAACTTTTTAATAATTTACCCTACAATATACAAGTAAAGACAAATAAAAATGCATAAAAGATAATTTAAAAAATTCTTTTGGACAAGTCTTTTTATTCAGTACATGAATTCTTATCAATATAACAAATTACGGGGTCTATATTAAAATACCTCTTATACATTCCCTGTGTTTCCATTACCATATTATTTTTGTTAATTTGACATATTCTATACATGTATCTACACACTGTCAATGGAATAAAATACTAAAAAAAAAAATGTTTATTTCCACATAGTCACCTACAATATTTAAATAAAAATTATTTCTCAATTCTTATTGTTCTCCAATTTTAAAAACTAATGACGCGCGGGCACACACGTGACTTTGATAAGTGTTTGTAGGGCCCCACAAGGGTGCCAAGTATACAGCTTGTGTAGCTTGCCTGTGTTGCCAAATCAATTTAAGCGTAAAATTAATAAATAAAATTGTAAAACTATACTCTATCCGTTTTAACTATAGAGCGTTGGGTGAGATAGGGCCTAAGATTCTAGCTCTCTGATTGGTTCAAACGTGAACCGAGTTTACACAGTAAAATATTTGACGCGAAATTTTAATTTTCGTGACAACTGTATCAATTATTTTGACGTCTGACATACAATAAATGTCAACAAAGTCAATAGTACACGATTTATTACATATTATTAATTTCTGTTCAGTTCTGTTGACGTTATATTTCATATTACACAGTTTTCGTTGTTTTTTTAGTTAGTAGTTCGTTAGTTTTGTTATTGTTCTTTTCGTTGATAATACGTACAAGACAACACTACTGAAAAATAGGCATAAAATCCAGGAATAGCGCCAAAATTTGAATTCGTTATTTAATACATGTAAAAACGGCCGTTCGAAACGCCATCTAGTCTATAGTTAAAACGGATAGAGTATAGTTATTATTAATGAATATATATTTTCTGACACCTTAAACTTAATTTTTAAATTAATTTTTATAAGAATAGAGCATTCAACATGAACTGATGGTTTCCTCAATGTTAGCGCGCCAAGAAATCTTTGTATCGTAGATGGCAGCACTAATCGCTCTATTTTTATATAAAATATTTTAAAAATTAAGTTTATGTGTTAGAAAATAAAACAACTTGATATTCATTAATAATAATAACTAGTTTTACAATTTTATTTATTAATTTTACGTCTAAATTGATTTTGCAACACAGGCAAGTTACACAAGCTGTATACTCGGCAAGTATAAGTTAACGTCAGGAGTAGATCAAGTCCCTTCTTTCATTGTTAAAGATTGTATCTCAGCTTTTATTGTTCCATTGACACATATTATTAATGTAAATAAATGTCAAGTAATAACTTTCACTCGCAAAAAAATTAAAGAACTATTCGAATATAAAATTAACGAGGCAAAAATTACCAGAGTAAACTCAGTAAAAGACCTTGGTATTCTTTTTGATCAGCTTTTTCAATTTAACCTTCATATAGATGCTATCGTCAATAGTGCAAATATAACTCTAGGCTTCATAATACGTAACACTAAAGAATTCGAAAATATAAATGTTGTGATAATGCTTTTCAATAGTTATGTAAGATCGAAGTTGGAGTATGGTGCTATCATTTGGTATCCAATATATAATAATGCCATAAAACAAATCGAATCAGTTCAAAAAAGATTTTTAAAAGTTTTGTCGTTTAGACGCTTCAATGTCTATCCAGAACGTGGCACTGATTACAATTTTCTTCTCAATGAATTTGAATTTGAGTCTCTTGAAACCAGGCGTATAAAAATTTCTTTAATCTTTCTATATAAA
>OY720453.1:38805371-38835371 GCA_963082715.1 Harpalus rubripes
AGTTTAAACCTGAGCGGCCAGCCGTGGCGGCTTAAACACTGAATTATAACCTATCATCTGTCAATGTCACTTGTTATTTGTCAAATCACAGAATTCTGGAGTTAATTGAATTCATTGAAAATAATGACTTTTACGAAATATCTGACGAGGAGAATGATGAGCCAGAGATAATAAACGCCAGACAAGCGCGTCGGATACGTATGAGGCCAGACCATATAAGTATCTGGAACAATTTTCAATTTGCACAAAGATTCAGATTATCGAAAGAATCTGTGCGAATAATTTACGACCTGATATACGACGACATAAAAACCAAAAGAAACTGGTAAATAAATAAGTTATTCAAAAATATTAACTATGTTCGATATAATTAATTTTAAATTTATTATTTATTATTCTATAGGAATCATGCATTATCGCCTATGAATGGTTTGTTATTAACTTTAAGATATTTATCAACTGGTAACTTTTTAATTACTGCTGGTGATATCTACGGAGTACATAAATCCACTGCGGGACGATGGATATGGATTGTGCTTCAGGCTATTGTACGTCATCGAAATATGTTTATAAATTTAACATAATTTTTATACGTCGAGACATTGTTTCATTGATCACTACAACGTTTTCAACACGAAACAATAACACAAATGAATAATATTTCAATATAGTAACCTATGAAATCAGTCATGCCAAATATATATGTTTATTCTTTTTTACAAACAGGATAACCAACACATAATCAACAAAACAAAAAATCGCGTTGCTGTCAAGTTTGGCTAAGCTTTGTACTGTAATACAGACAAGTGGCTTAAGCTGAAGCTCAAGTTTACCTAAACCAAAATTTAAGCCGGAACTGTAACACCGGGCCTTAAAGGTGTACATAGGAGATTAACATGGGAAATCAGTTTTTTACAAATTCTTGCTCGTCTAATTATTTTAAGCAAAAACGCGTCAAATAAAAGTTTTAGACCAAAAATTCTACATCTAAATAAATAAACAGAATTAGCTTTCCATGAATTGTAACGACAGAAATTAAATATGAAAATATCGAAAATTACGTAAAAAATATCGACAGCCATGGAATTGAACAAAAAATAAATAAATGCTTGACGTTTTATCTGGTTTTATCTGTCACAACGTAAGTTAACTTATTTGACGTTTCTGACAATTTGATTTAACAAATACCGTTAATTATGGCAATAATAGAAATATAAAATTAATAAATAAAGTTAAGAAAGTACAGTTTTGTTTAAATAATATGAATATATCAAAAATTCAACATTTCGTAACAAAATGATGTATGATGCTGTTATGTACTCTCAACTCATATCCAATACATCTACCTTAGTACTACAGAAGGGGTCTACACTTATCATTCCTAACACTTTTTCTTAGAGTAACGCATATTCTGCTCGTCTTATATTCTGATTACGCGGCTCACGTGTATTTTTTGAAGACACATTAGCAGTCTTTTCAAATTTTGTCACGAATTTAGCTCTTCATTCATATAAATGTACAGAGTGTCTCATTTTCGATGTTTTTTTTTAAGGTATCTCGGGTAATATTAATGATAGAGCGAAACCGTTTGCACATTGCAGGGTCAACTTTTCGAGAAAAGTTTAATAGTCACCACAGGAATTTTCGATCTTCTTTTGTTTCTGAGCTACAGGCAAAAACTCGTTTTTCGCTCATTTTGAAAATATATCATATCTTATTTATTATGATTGTTAGAGAAAAAAATGTTTTTACAAAAATTTTACCGTTTTTACTTCCTTGTACGAAGTAAAGGAAGTATTGTAATCGCGAAAAATTTCGGTTTTGAGATTTCAACGGAAATATCCATTTTGACCATCCCTGAATCCATTTTGACTAATTTCGTCGTGACGTCTGTACGTACGTACGAACGTACGTACGTACGTACGTGCGTACGTGCGTATGTATCTCGCATAACTCAAAAACGGTAAGCCGTAGAAAGTTGAAATTTTGTATTTAGGACTGCTATAACATCTAGTTGTGCACCTCCCTTTTTGGTCATTACATAATTTCTAGAAATGGTACTTTATTTGAAGCCTATAATAGATTTTAATGAAAAACTATCTTAAAATATAATCTAACACTTTTTAAATTTGGTATATAAGACTTTTATATCAATTGGAAAAACATAGTGGACTTTGGTTAAGACAGGCTAACCGGAAGTGACATATTACCTGAAGTTGTTAACAGTTTTTCTTCAATAAAATGATTTCATTTTGATTTTAGAAATAAATGCTTCAAATAAAAATATTAGAGAATTAAATTCTGTGTCTAGCACATCAAGTATTATTAAATTAGCCCTTTGTATAAGCGAGATATGTATATTTAAAACTTATATAATTTTTGGTTTTTGTAATGAAGCTTGCTATGGATTAGGACAAAAATAACAAAAAAATAAAAAATAGATGCTAATGTCAAATTACGTCAAATACGTGCAATTTTATACTTGGGTCTATACTTCATATTGGTCTTGTGTACAAGGAAGTCGTGTGGTGCCCACATCAGATTTTTTAAATAGAGTAAAATGGCGGAATTAGATTTTTTGAAAACTTAATAATTCTCGAGATATAACACAAACTTATGATTTTTTAAATGGGAACCTATATTGAAAATAGTCTCCTCTTTTTGCTTATTTTATAAGTTTTTCAATGATATATAACAAGTCTACATTCTTTTGTTTTAAACATTAATAAAAGACGAATTATTAATTTATTGAGGTGAAAATATTGGAAATTATCAAGAAACAATTGAAAAAAATTATTACAAATCATCATTTGTTTATTTTGATTCAATATCTATTAATTTTGATCTCAAAATTATTCTTAACCAATTATTTTCGGGTTAGTTAAATTACTATTTATCGACGTAACAGTTGGCTTTGACACAATCCGATCAAAATGGTTTAATATGCTTTTGAAGTAAATAAATGGAAAAATGAGTAAAACTGAAACAAAAACCATTAGAAATATGCAAATGATGATCTGGAATAGATTTTTTCATTTGTTTCTTAATAATTTCCAATATTTTCACCCCAATAAATTAATAATTCGTCTTTTATTAATGTTTAAAACAAAAGAATGTAGACTTGTTATATATCATTGAAAAACTTATAAAATAAGCAAAAAGAGGAGAGGAGACTATTTTTAATATAGGTTCCCATTTAAAAAATCATAAGTTTGTGTTATATCTCGAGAATTATTAAGTTTTCAAAAAATATAATTACGCCATTTTATCCTATTTAAAAAACAGAATTTTTTTTGTAAAAACTTTTTTTTCTCTAACTATCATAATAAATAAGATATGATATATTTTCAAAATGAGCGAAAAACGAGTTTTTGCCTGTAGCTCAGAAACAAAAGAAGATCGAAAATTCCTGTGGTGACTATTAAACATTTCTGGAAAAGTTGACCCTGGAATGTGCAAATGGTTTTACTCTATCATTAATATTACCCTATCTTTCCCATAAGAGTAGGTGAAGGAAACACTGTGAAATGGAAATATCATTTCTGAATAAGTCATGTCTATCCTCAGACCAAACATAAATTAGACGCTGCATTCCCTATACTGCGCAATGGTTTGTTGTGAAGCCCAACGACCACAAATATACTAAACAAAACATGCCCTATACGTCACTATTGTTTGTTATGTTCTCGGCTGGACGGAAAGAGACAACTAGGGATAGAGATATATGAAGTCTACTCTAAAGTTAGTCGAGAGATGTCTCTACAGTCCATATAATGTATTTATGACATTTTGCTCCTTTGTTTCGAAGTTGTGGTCGTTCAGGCCTCGATTTTGTAACTTTAAATTCTGTCTGACCACAGAGGTCAATTTTGTGCCATTTAAAATTCGAAAAATATTTGGTGTCGGTCGGGATCGAACCCGGTTCCCCAGATTCGTGACCAGACACTCAGATATCCTAGATTACGATCCATTAAATAATCATGGCATTCACTTGCTTAATTTAATTTTAGACATTTATTTGAAAATCCAGATCCACATATAAAACAAAAATAAACTTAGAAAAAACTACAAATAGAATAAGAAGCAAGTATATAAAAACAACATTGTTTAAAAATCAATAGAATAAAATAAATAATTATATACAATTACTTTTTATAATTGGTTTTCGTTAATAATTCAAATATAGTACAGTTCATTTTAATAAAACAAGCAGTGACATCTAGCGAATACTCCGTGAGGGGCCTTTACATATCTCTCTTAGTTGTCTCTTTCTGTCCAGCCGAAAACAAAACAAATGCTATGAAGTTATATCTAGTGTATTTGTAATCGTTGGTGAAGCCATTCCTTGTCGGGTGAGGGTTTAGGTGGGGACAAGAGGGAACGAGGTGTTTGTTTTGCACAGCGTATTGCCTGCCAGCCAGGTTGTTATTATTGTTCTACGTTCGAATGTGATTTTGGAAGATTATGTGCGGTGTTTATACTTTTTTTTTGTGTAGGCATATACTTTTTGTTTCACATTATATTTTGTATTAACAGTAAATTATTCAGCATCACTTGAAACTAGCTTGCTCGGCACGCCCATCGAAGTACTTGTGCTCTGATAGAAGAGAAATCATATTAATAATTAACAACGCATTATTATTGTGTTTAAGCAATGCTCTCCTTATGTGTTTAATACAACCGAATTTGTTAACCACGTCAAGGAACAAACTGTTTTAGACAACCACAAAACACAAATTATGAAAAATAATTATTAACTCATTTCTAAAAATTAGATTTTATCACGAAACGAAATTTCTGTCGGAAAAAGATGATTATATTACAATAAAAAAAAGTATTATCGAATTGGGCTATTTAGAAATCAATAAATATTTTATAAATTATTTCTATTAAACTTCTTTACCTTACTGTCGCCTAAATAAATTAATACTGACCAGATTGTATTCGTATTATTTTTACAGTACAACAAAGCAAAATTATTTAATACAAATTTACAAATGATAAAAGTGATCATGATGTCGTCGTTAGCCAATAGTATCAAGGTTTACGAGCATGCGCATAATTCCAGGTTGGGTGTTTGTATGAGATAGACTTATGCAGCAATAATATTTCCATTTCACAGTGTTGGCTTCAATAAAAGCAAAGGATCAGCAATATATTAGTTAATAGGTATATGGGTTATTACGTATTGACAATAAGGCGTGCTACCATATTATGTTCTTAGTGCCCAAGCGGTGCGCAAGATGTTGCCACTTCCGGCCACTTCTCGCTCGGCAGGGGCGTATCGGGCATACTACTTCAACAGACCAAATTGGGAGTACAACGGAAATGAAACCAATTTATGGGAAAAAATGTAATTGTAAAGCAAAATATTATTTTATGTAGATGTAAATGAACGATAATTTTTGTCTTGCAAGTTTTATTTCATGTTTAACTGCTGGATTCTGCTCTTATAATGTATAAATAATCAATAAAATATATATTAAAATTTAATAATTTTAAGCGCCTGTTTACTCTTCTATCACTGACAGATAACCTCATACTAATGTTTTGTTGTGATTCTTTTGTAAAGTGCGATTTTTTTTAATTATGCCTGTTTACTATTGTTGCTTCCCGGATTGTGTTTTGAATCTTAATTAAAAAGGAATATCTTTTCCTTTTTGTCCTAAGAATAGTAAAGAGAAAAAATGTTAGTATTGCGAACTTAATTGGAAAAATTAAAAAATAGTTTGTGACCCTGGCACGCTTTTTTCATTTCATAAATCTGCCGGTAGAGGCGCTATAATAAATAATATGGTTATTCGGCATCGGCAGAAAATATACCGAATGTTGGAACATGTAAAGAGGAGCTTCAGAAAGCGGTTGTATCAGAGCATAGAGAACGGTGCTCCACATTCAAGTTGTTTTGTTTAAAACTGCATTATTTAAAACTTCTAATTATGTTCTTTCTTTATCCAAAAATAATTTTTTGTATCAGCAATACTTTTTATTTTATTCGCCTTCAATAACTAGAACTAGACTTGGATACAACAGGAAAGAAGTGAGTTCTTTAAGAAAGACTGAGAAAAGCATTAATCGTTGCTGGTGAGAATCCTGATGATTACTTATTCGAAATTCACTGTGACATTTGTAAACTTATAGAAGAAAGTTCTAGAAAAGCATAAGAAAATTCTAGAATATTAGAACAAAAATTCGAACAAAATTTTGAGGAAAGTTCTAGAAAATTAGAAGAAAATTCCAGAACATTAAAAAACATAAGAACACAAATTAGAGGAGAGTTCTAGAAAAACAGAAGGAAATTCTAGAATATTAGAACAAAAATTAGTAGAAACTTCTAGAACATTAAAACAGGAAATGGCAGAAAATTCTAGAACTCTGGAACACACAGTAGAACAAAAATAAGAGGAGAATTCTAGAAAAATCGACATCCTACAGACGCTGAAGGAAGAAGAACAAGAGGACTACGACCAACTAGTCAAACGGTTGGACATGCGATGCGATATGGCAATGCGCACCTGGAGCCGGCGTATCAGACGCAACTGAGGAACCGTTATCAAAAGAAATCCTTCAAGAATTTGAAGCCGACATAGCTCGTTTAGTTCGTCTAGCACATCCTTCAACTCCTGACAGCGTTTTGGAGTGCCTGGCTATTCACACATTCATCTACGGAGTCCGAGACAGCAAAATTCAGCAAGCACTGCTATTGGCTCGCACATGCATTAGAGCATTAGACCATGAAGCTGCCAAACAAGCTTCACATAACCAATCGCGAGTGCGAAATACTGATGTCAAGAGAAAGAAAAACACGGAAGATCTAGATGAGAGGTTGCGAAGAATTGAACGTGCAATGTTTGCTAAAAGAAAGAAACTCTGCTGTTGGAAAAATGTAAAAGACAACGGAATCGACAAAGCAAGAAAAGGAGTCGGAAAACTAAGTCGAGTTGATGCGAAGGGGCAATCGTCGACCCGTAATCTGATAGCCCCACAATTCATCAGTTATGTCGCATCCATTCATCATAAAGCCAGCAGCATCTACGTGAATGGCTCTCTTGATGGAAGGCCACTGAAAATGTTACTAGATACGGGTGCGATCAAGACTATAATTAGACCCGACTTGGTAAAGTACACAGAGTAAAAGACACATCTTCAACCAACAAAATAGCGATTACGCACAGCGACGGGAGAACAAGCTACCGCATTAGGAGAAATTGATATGACCATCACTATTGGAAACACCTCTTTTAAACATCGTACGCTTGTAGCTACATTGAAGATGAATTATTACTCGGTATGGACGTAATGAAAAAGCACGGTTTTAAACTTGACCTGAAGAATGGTGTGATGACGGTTAATGAAGAAGAACTCGTATTAAATTCACAAGGCGACAAGGCTGTGTGCCTACTAATGGCCGAAGACGTTTCCCTTCCACAACGAAGTGAAACTATCGTGGAAGCACAATTAGATGGTAGTTTCTGTGAGGGAAATGTTGTTATGCTGGAGACCAGGAATGATGACATCAGAACTGGTACTGGAGTTATAGGAAAATCATTAATTAAATCCAGCCAGGAGAATGCTTGGCAGTATCCTCGATTATTCGAACTGTAAAAAGGCCAAGGGAAACATCTCAGAAAAACCCGGACACGTTAATCAACTAATTATCAACATCGTTTCAAGAATTGACCGCCGACCAGAGAACCAAGGCAAAGAAATTAATTGGAGAATTTCAAGATGTGTTCCAATTTGACAAGAAAGCAAACGGGAGAACTAATGTAGTTCACCATAAAATAGACACCGGCTACGGAAGACCCATTCGCCATCCAGCTAGAAGACTACTATTGGCGAAGCGTGAGGAAGCGAAAAGAATAATTAAGGACATGGAGATGGAAGGTGTGATCGAACCTTCAAGCAGTCCATGGGCTTCACCAGTGGTGTTAGTGAAGAAGTAGGATAACTCTATACGCAGGGCCGTTCCTAGGGCTACTGCCGCCTGCGTGCAAATATATAATTCGCCGCCCTTAACACAACGAAACACAATTTTTACTATTTATAATACTTTATTCATACATACGAGGTGCTACCCAAAATATCCGAGAATTATTTTCTGGCGGCTAGTAGGGCACTAATTCCGATTTCTCCCACAAAAGTGCCTTCACTAGACACCCTTTTGGATCTATTGCTCAAGTGTCATCCTTGGGAAAACATCTGACCGGACAGTGAGAAATCAGCAGGGGAAACGGCGCATTTCTTCGGGGAACTTACGGGGAGGAAGCTTTGAGCCATGCAAGGGGATTCGAGTGGTTTTCTCTTGTTAAAAGTGGTCGAATGAAAGGATTGAAAAAATTGTGATGCGATCATGTCTGATCGTCGTGCATAGAACAATCGACGAGATGGAGGAATTCACTGGAATATCTTGGAGTTTGTGCCAAAGAATTTTGACTGAAAATTTGAAGATGAAATTTGCTCTACGACAGCACTTCCAACGACCAGACTTAACCATTTGAGTGTGTGTCAGGATTTGAAAAAACAGTCCGAAATCGATCTGGACTTTTTGTAAACTCTCATACTGATCTCTTAGATGTTTCCCCAAGGATGACACTTGGGCAGAAAATAATTCTTGGATATTTTGGGTAGCACCGGGTAAACATAAAAAATATAAAACTTTTTAAAAACATTGCTACAGTCTCGCACATACGGGTGTTGTAATCTGATAAAATATTTATGTTATTTATTATAAATATTTTGTTATATATCTATCCGTTAAACGTAACAACGCCCGCTGTATCTTTTGGCCGCCTGCGTGCGGGGCACGCATTGCACACCCGCTTGGAACGGCCCTGTCTATACTGCGTCGATTATCGTGAACTTAACGTGACGAAGAAATAAAGTTACCCGCTACCTCGAATAGACGATACGCTAGACAGTTTGGCTGGCTCGAAGATTTTCTCTACTCTGGATCTAAAGAGCGGATAATGGCAAGTAGATTTGGATCCAAAAGATAAGGAAACGACAACATTCACCATCGGTACTGGACTCTGGCAATTTACCGTAATGCCATTTGGGCTCTGCAATGCCCCTGCAACATTTGAACGACTCATGGAAACAGTATTGGCTGGGCTATCATGGAAAACATGTTTGCTCTATCTCGACGACATTATTTCCAATTTTAAATGGCACAAAACTGACCCCTGTGGTGCACTCTCCACGCCAGCAATGAGTGCCCGTGAGGTGACGCCTGGTAAGCGCCCGCACGGTGCAAATATTTCATCATTACCGCATCTGTGTACAAAGCAGATTGGCACACCCAGCAATGGGTAATAAGCCGTGATAATATATTTATTTATTTATTTATTTATTATTGTGGTAGGTAAAACATTCAAGGACCACATAGTCCGGTCGAAAATTTGCCTCCACCCTGCATTTTATGATGCAAGCAAGCCGTTTGGTTTGTATGTTGCTGGGACCATACCCCACCGATTAAGGGATGTAGCCACCCGGAAATGCCCCGGAGGCACGTGTTATTGCGGGTTGTATACCTCATTGGCGCAGTTTACTTAAAGTCGCAGTGGTGCGCAAATCTTTCCCAAGTAACACAAATTACCTAAAATCGACGTCACTGTGACGTCCTAATTCACGTCATATAGTCGTCCTGAAGACGTCTCAGCGTGGAGCTCTGCGACGTCATTTTAAGACGTAATTTCAACGTCATATTCAGACATGGTTCAGACGTCATTTTAAGACGTTGTTTAGATGTCATTTTAAGACGTTGTTTAGACGTCATTATAAGACTTGTTTAGACGTCATTTTAAGACGTAGTTTTTACGTTATTTTTAGACGGCGTTTCGACGTTTTTTTAAGATGTTATTTCGACGTGTAGATAGACCTCGGATATATACCGAAAATAACTTAAATAGGTAGGAAGAATTACAAAGAAAAATAAACAATTTATTTTTGAAGTATATTGTGTGACAAAAATTTAAATAAAAAATACAATAAAATATTAACCTACATAGAATTCCTGAAAAAAAATATTCATAAAAATTCAAATTAATTAAATAATGCATCTATCAATATTATACCATACATGTACATTTATTTAACAGAAATGGAGATTACAAGAATACACGAAAATTTAGCAAAATTTCCGAATCATATTGGATGCATTAGCTGTTAAAAGCAAAAAATACAATCCGGAAAATTATCAGTAACTATTCTTAGCAGGTATTCAAATTAATATGTAACAATAATAGATAAAATAATAACAGTTTGTTATACATTAACTTATCTTTAGCCAGGAAAAGTTCCTTTGAGAACTATATAATCTTATTAGAATTATAAAGTAGTTTTAGTTTCAGAGTATTTATTTTTGTAATTATTATGAAATAAATAGTTGATCATTTAAATATGAGAAAATTTTGGTTTGCCTTGTTACTCGAATGCAGTGCCGTAACTAGGGCGTGGCAAAGGTGGCGCACGCCACGGGCGCAAAATTCTTAGGGGCGCAAAATTTTTAATCATTTATACGGTTTTAGATCAAATATTTCTAAAATCTGTTTTTTTAAATTTAACAAATAATTATCTACAAATAGGCAAGTCGGGAATGTTTATTGTGGACATAATTGGTGACAAACTGGCGTGAATTTTATTCTCTTTATTGGGGCCTCCAAAAAGACATACTAATTTTGCACTCTTTAGCGGCCCCGGATTTTGCCGCCATCTTGGGTCAAAATGTTGCAAGACTGCAAAATTAAAGCTCGTAATTTTCTCTACATAAAAGGATTCTTACATTTTTTTGCCTAAGATGATCTCTCAAAAAGTTATGTAAAAAATAGTTAACCAGAATAACAATTTATGATAGAAATTTAAATTACTCAAAAAAATTAACAATATTAGGTTCAGTGTTTCCTACAAATTCATCCACAACTCTGATCCGGTTAAATATACGATAACGCGGTTTGAAATATTGAATTCATCATGAAATTCTCATTCAGTATTGTAGAGAATAAGGAATAGTTTTAACCTCTCTGATTGGCTGAAATTGGAGACAAGAAACAAGTTTACCCATTGTAATTTCGCCTAATTAAAACTGGCGCTGATGCGTGCGCCATCTACTGAATCGCTTAAATGGAACAGAGTATAGACGATTTTTGCCGTTGAGCGGTTCGCGAGTTACTAACAACTTAAAGTTATATGAAATTCCTCTAAAATTTTAAACATCTGCAAATCGGTTTAGATCTCATTTCATCTGAAATTTCGACACGTTTTAAATACCTACGTAAAATTGTTTATTAATTTTAGATGAAAATATAAGAACTAAGCGGACTTGCAGATGTTTTAAATTTTAGAAAATGTTCATGCAAGTTTAAGTTGTTAGTAACTCGCGAACCGCTCATCAGTAGTTTCTTTTGTTTTTATTTTCTTAATATGTAGGGCGCAAATAATTTTTTGCCAGAAGCGCTCAAAACCCTAGTTACGGCTCTGCTCGAATGTCTTGTTTTATATTATCAACCAGTTCATGTTTAGATTTTAAAATAGAAAAATAAATTTCTTCTATTATGGCCATTGTTTTAAGTTGATGGATTTAGCCACCTGATAATTTTCACCTGTTACTGTCACGGATTACAATGTCGTCGATTCAGAACATAAGCTACTACAAAATACAAATACAGTGTATACATTTATGTCTTTTCATATGCTGTATACTACGCTTACGAAGAATTTTCGATAAACCTCTGAAAATGATGTCTACAACAGAAATAGTAATAAGTATAATTTCAAAAATGTTACATTTTACATACCTTTACCATAACAAAACAAAAACATTGGTACAAATATTATCGTTTGGTTTTTTGTAACCTAACCTCACTTCTAAATTGATATCTAGACTTTTATAAGCTCAGTTCTTCCTGTGTATAGGGCGCGTGCATCACGTGGTTGGAACTAGGCAACCCGCCAGCCTGGTGGACCAACAAACCTTTTAAGTGCCTTTGTTTACATTGAGTTTGGTGGATTTTTAGCCTTTTATATGCTTTTTTATGCGCTTTTCAGTTGTTCATAATATTTGTGGGGTTGGTGTATTATTATGGCTCAACTGACTTCAACATTACTATTTTCTCCCGGAAAAAGTTCAAAATACGTATCTTTTATTGATAATCATAACGTAGATCCATGCCGTATAGACCATATTACTATCCCAATGCGCATGCTCAGAATGCACCAATCATATGCTTGGAAGTACTGCGGAAATGAAACCAATGTTATCTTACGGGAAAAATTGTATTTTTAAAGCAAAATATTATTTTATGTAGACGTAAATTAACGATAATTTTGTTCTTGCAAGTTTCATTTCATGTTTAACAACTGGATTCTGCCCTTATAATATATAAATAATCAATAAAATAAATATTAAAATTTAAAAATTTTAAGCGCCTGTTTACTCTTCTGTCACTGACAGATAACCCCAAACTAATGTTTTGTTGTTGTGATTCTTTTGTAAAGTGCGAAATATATATTTTTTTTAATTATGCCTGTTTACTATTGTTGCTTTCCGGATTGTGATTTGAATCCATTAATTAAAAAGAAATATTTTTTCCTATTTCTCCTAAGAAAAGTATAGAGAAAATAAGTTAGTATTGCCAACTTAATTGGAAAAATAGTTTGTCACCCTGGCACGCTTTTTCCATTTCATAAAACTGCCGGCAGAGGCGCTATAGTTAATAATATGGTCTATTGACATGAATACATGTTTAGGCCCGGAAAATTTCTCATAACCTTATATTTAGATATTGTAGTGTGCTTTGAGAATAGCAGACATTCATATATATATATATATATATATATATATATATATATATATATATATATATATATATATATATATATATATATATATATATATATATATATATATATATATATATATATATATACCGGGTGTCTTAGGCCGACCGACACATGGGCGATTAACATGTAAAATTAGTTAATTGTGAATAGTATCTCCCCAGTGCAAGATATTAAGATGAAATTTTGCATGCTTATCCGGGCATACTATTTCTATGGATTTCAATTCAAATCAGTCAATTTACGAGTGTAATATTAGAATAAATTAAGAAAAATTGTAGAAGTACCATGAATGTTATTCATATCTTGAAAATAATAGTATCTAAGCAACAGCTCTGATAGAGTAGGGGTAACGTGCGCGCTTCACAATTTAGAGAGTCGGGTTCGAAACCAACCGACAGCAATATTTATTTTTTAATTTTTTCTTTTCAAAATAATTTTTATTATTAATATGTTTTTAATCTTTTATTAATATTTAATTTAATAAAGTGGATACATTGTACGTAACAAGATTTATTTATTTAAAAAATATTAAATCGTACCTACTAATTACAACATTATAATTTAAAAATTATAATAAATATTAAAAATGGCCGCCGTTTTGCGCTAAGCAAAATCCGAGACGATCGTAACATTGCTGTCTCACGTTGCTTAGCTGCCAAGATTAGAAATAAGCCTACATTCATTCCTTATTGCCGCTTTCAGGTCTTCTAAAGTGGTCAATTCATAATGGCCGTAAATTTTTGATTTTAAATGACCCCAAAGAAAAAAATCTAAGGGGCTTAGATCAGGAGACCTTGCCGGCCAATTAATTGGTCCATTTAAACCAATCCAAGAATCTGGAAATGAATTGTCCAAATATTCTTTGACAATTTGCACGTTATGCGCTGGACACCCATCCTGTTGAAACCATATCCTCTCCATATTTAATTCTGTAAGTCTAGGCCCAACTACTGTTTCCAATAAATCTAAATATTTTGGACCGTTCAATGTCCCTTCAATAAAATATGGTCCAATAATGTGTGATCCCAAAATTCCCGCCCAAACATTAACCTTCTGGGGATATTGGGTTCTTGATAAATTTTGAAGAGTTGGTTTATCTTTTGACCAGTGGCGAAAGTTTTGCACATTCGGTTCGTTATGAAGAGTAAATGTGCATTCATCGGTATAACAGAGGGAGTACAAAAAGTTTCTGTTTTCATTGGCTTTATCCATAATTGTTTCACAATAAGTTGCTCTTCTTTCTTCGTCGCCGTCTCGCAATTCTTGATGGTTACCTATTTTGTAACTTCTAAATCCATTTTTCTTAAGTATTCTAGCAATTTTTGTTCTACTTATTCCACATTCCATTTGTAAACTTCTTAAACTAATAGTAGGCTCCACTTCAACCCGCGCAATTATTATTTCTTCAAATTCATTTTCAATTGGTTGTATTTCCTGCTTTGTGTGATTAGCAACACACCCAGTTTCTTCAAATCTGTTAATAATATGCCTTACGCGGGATTTATTAACTACTTTTTCTGGATTTTCGGCAGAAAATACATCAGCAGTTTGCTGTAGGCTATTACCAATGTGAAATAATTTCACAATACGAATTTTATGTTTTGTAGTTAAATCCATATTATTTAAATAACACTAGCAACAAATAAAGATAGTACAATACAAATCTGCATTTGACGTTTGATTATTCAAATCAAATGTTCTCGTTTTTTTGTTTTCGTCATGGCTAACTATAATTTGAAGAAATTTAATTTATAATAAACCAATAAAGCAAATAATAAAATATTTTTTAAATAAATAAATCTTGTTACGTACAATGTATCCACTTTATTAAATTAAATATTAATAAAAGATTAAAAACATATTAATAATAAAAATTATTTTGAAAAGAAAAAATTAAAAAATAAATATTGCTGTCGGTTGGTTTCGAACCCGACTCTCTAAATTGTGAAGCGCGCACGTTACCCCTACTCTATCAGAGCTGTTGCTTAGATACTATTATTTTCAAGATATGAATAACATTCATGGTACTTCTACAATTTTTCTTAATTTATTCTAATATTACACTTGTAAATTGACTGATTTGAATTGAAATCCATAGAAATAGTATCCCCGGATAAGCATGCAAAATTTCATCTTAATATCTTGCACTGGGGAGATACTATTCACAATTAACTAATTTTACATGTTAATCGCCCATGTGTCGGTCGGCCTAAGACACCCGGTATATATATATATATATATATATATATATATATATATATATATATATATATATATATATATATATATATATATATATATATATATATATATATATATATATACCGTGTGTCTATCTTAAAGGTGTACATAGGAGATTAACATGGGAAATCAGTTTTTAGCAATTTCCTGCTCGCCTAATTATTTTAAGCAAAAACGCGTCAAATAAAAGTTTTAGGGCATACAATTCTGCATGTAAAACAATAAACAGAATTACCTTTACATGCTTTATAACGACAGAAATTAATTATGAAAATGTTGAAAATTACGTTGTAAATATCGACAGCCATGGAATTGAACAAAAAATAAATAAATGCTTGACGTTTTATCTGTCACAACGTAATTTAACTTATTTGACGTTTCTGACAATTTGATAAAACGTCAAGCATTTATTTATTTTTTGTTCAATTCCATGGCTGTCGATATTTTCAACGTAATTTTCGAAATTTTCATATTTAATTTCTGTCGTTACAAAGCATGTAAAGGTAATTATGTTTATTGATTTAGATGCAGAATTTTATGCCCTAAAACTTTTATTTGACACGTTTTTGCTTAAAATAATTAGGTGAGCAGGAAATTGCAAAAAACTGATTTCCCATGTTAATCTCCTATGTACACCTTTAAGATAGACACACGGTATATATATATATATATATATATATATATATATATATATATATATATATATATATATATACAGGGTGTAAATGAAATAAGTGCATTAAATTTAACCATTAATATAACTCGGCGAGAGCAACAATATTTCTTAATAACTTTTTCTCGAAATCGCATATTTTTTTAGCATTTTTACCACCCCGTAAATTGACGAGTCGTTCCAAATATTTTTGTGATAATTGAATGCAGTAACAATAGCTATGAAAATTTTTGTTTTAGCAATTGACAGTCCTGTCAATTGTTGCAATTAAATTTTGACATTAGTAATAAACTTGTTAATAAGGTAAAATTCTGTCAAAATGCGAGTGCACAGACATTGTAATTACTTACCTATGGTTTATTTATTTATTTTTTTACTCGTATCTGTACTATATTTTACTTGACATCACGGTTGACATAAAGACAGTGTCATGGAGGTGCCAACGCATTTACACGGAGCGTTTCCAAATCATCACCAAATCATTCTGTTCTTAATATTCGCACATTTATTAATCTTGTACATCTTTATCACATCACAATACGGAGTGTCACATATGACAATTTTAAAAAAAGCAACAGTTATATCCATAATATGTGCAAAAAGTTCTATGTTTTCAGCACATAACAGATTTCAATTTTGGGAATGGCGCATAATGTTCATTAATGAGACTGAATTTACTTGGGAAGGTGTATTTATTATGCACAATACACATCTCGACAGACGAAAATACTGTAAAAATTTTCATTAAAACATATTTGAGCGGGAACAATAAATGGACGACTAATTATAGGTATTTAAGTACCTCTTTTAAATGGACAAAAGTTTGTACTTACATTTTTTGAATAACGTATTTAAACTATTATGATTTATCGACGATAAATAATCATCTCATAACCTAATAACTATGCTTTTGATCTTCCTCTCGTTGCCTCGCCCGTCGCCCCTCCTTGTCATCCAGTATTCACAGGAAGCCTGGTTTAATACACAACTTTATAATTTTGTTATCCAAAATTATATTTCTTTATTTTAAAAATTGCACTATTACGAATGAATAAATAATAAATGTTATTTCCGTTGATTCGTTTATTAATTACTGTGACTGCAAGTGTAACCGATAACCGACAATTTTTGAGCTGTTTGTATCTCACTTGATTACGACAGCAGCCATATGTTTTCCATGGGTGCGCGTCGAAATATGCAGTAAATCTTTAAAGAATTTTAACTCAAAATCTAAAAGACTTAGAAAAAAAAGTTATTAAGAAATATTGTTGCTCTCGTCGAGTTACATTACTGGTTAAATTTAATGCACTTATTTCATTTACACCCTGTATATATATATATATATATATATATATATATATATATATATATATATATATATATATATATATATATATATATATATATATATATATATATATATTACAAGTATTTAAAGCCTATACAAATTTAGAGGCGTATATAAGTTTCGTTGTGGATCCGTCATCCAGTGTTGAGAATGAAAGACATCGACTATCGACGTGAAAGACAAGGTATATTAGTAATATGATTTAGTGCATTAAAAATTATAACTTTAATTTTTTTGGCTGATTACAGATTTACATTTCCCAATAGTTACTAGCAAACGTCTTATAAGTATCTAGTATGATTTGCAAAGTGGTGAGATTGTGTGTGCTCACTGTGATTGTATAGCAAGCTGACAATGTGAATAATTTTATTAAATTTGTAATATCTGTATAAAAACACTTTTATTGTCCTATTTTTTAACATACTAATTAATTACTAAAACATGATGGCTACAGGCTACGTTCATTTATATTATAATGGCGTATTTTAGTTTAATATTATTTGTAGGTAATATATTACCATTATTACGCATCAGACAAAATACTTAATAAATATCTTCAATAGAGTACCAACAATATTATATTTATTCTTATTTTACCTTCTTAAGATCACTTCTCATTACCGTACCTAACCATCTTAGCTTCCTAAAGCTATAATTCTACCTTCACAATCTGTTTTAGATGCAAATCTATAAATTGATAATCCGTCACTACCGTCACTTGTTTGAAATATTAAATCATAGCACAAAATTATGGCATTTTAAACATATTCCTATATGTCAGTCTTCTTCTCCAGTGTAAAAAAAATATTTCTGTATGAAAACATATTAATAAAACAAAAAACATAATAACAAACCCCAGCATTTTAACATCAGTCGGTATGTTTGCCAACACGAGCAACAGTTAGCCATCTTGGTGACATGCTGCATTGTCATTGTATTGTTTTGTTCATGGAAGGTCTGTTTGGAAATCTGTCATGTAGAAAATACAATTTATTTATTTTATTTTACGACCTTTTAATTTCAGAGGAAAGTTGTAAATACAAAACTCAAAGATGCCTTAATACATTTTCTTTTAATAACATTTCTTGTAAGATTTAAAATTTATTTCTAAAGCACTATTAGATTTTGTTTAAAATGTTAAAAATTAAAATTTCCAATATAATAATAACTTTGATTTTTGTACCACAAATATAACAGATATAAATTGTTTCTTTTTCACAGTCGTTTGTATATAAATGTAAATATGTTTTTTTTTTTAAATAAATAAAACATAAATATCATCACGGCTTATCCATTTCGGTGACGATATTATTGCATTAAGAAAAAATAAAATATCAATTTGACATTTAAATAAAAATAATATACACCTTCGTGTGTATATACAATTATAAGTTGCCAAATTATATAAATTTAAAACTGAATATGAATTTTTAATAATATTAAAAATAAAGTAAAAATAATCGTCGCGAAGACGTCAAATTAGACGTGTGACAAAGGTTTAAATAGACCTAATTATGACCATATAAAGTCGTCACATGGTCGTCATAGCGACCACTAATCTGACGTCTAAATAGTCCTATTTCAGACCAAAAATCAACGTCGCAGTGCTGTCGCATCCACGTCAAATTAGACAGCCGCATATGAATTAAATTCAACCTATAATCGACGTCACTTTTTGGTCGACCGTCGGTCAGTGTTACTTGGGTTGGATTTCCAGAACTGAATTTTTTAAAATATTAATTGTAATGGAAAGGTCTTTGACAATGTAGTGAAAAAAAGAAGTTTCGTTACTTATAACGTATTCATTTTCCTCTTGAATTTAGCACATTGTGTTTTTTTGGAGAAAATTTTGGCTTCCTTGACCGATTGCGCAAGAACTCTACGGTATAACGAAAAATAACTCTTATAAAATATGTAGCGCGTTCAAAAAGCTATCGATATAGGGCTCAGTGGCGTGTCTGTGGCTAACGGAGGCCCGACAACACGGAAGTTTCTAAAGGGACTCGTATACGCCCTGAGTCGCTCTGCACAAGACAGACCATTGTTTCGTCAATTGGAGCAAGGTGTTTAGTTTATATGTTGCTGGAACAATACCGATTAAAAAGTATAGCCACACGGAAAGGTTGCGTAGACTGTATATTGCGGGTTATATACCTTATTGGAGCGTTTTTTTTAAGTCGCAGTGGTGCGCAAACTATTGGATCTACAGAGCTGATTTTCTTTTTATATTAATTGTAATGATAAGGTCTTTGACGCTGCTGTGCAAAAAAAAAAAACGATTTTGGCTAGATATAAGGTATTCATGTTCCTCTTGAATTTAGTACACTGTGGTTATTTGGAGAACATTTTGGCTTCCTTGGCCGATTGCGCAAGATCACTACGTTATACCGGAAAATAACCCGAATAAAAGGTGTAGCGCGTTCAAAGAGCTATCGATGTATGGCTCAATAGCGTGTCTGTGGCTATCAGGAGCCCGCCGACACGGAAGTTCTAAAGGGACGCGTAGGTGCACAGAGTCTTCCTATGCGAGAGAGAACATTGTTGTCAGTTCGAGTAGCCGTTTGGCGCACGTATTTTTAGCGATGACGCAATAGCCAACGGAGGGCCGTGCGTTGTTAACAGACTTGTTCGAACCTGCTTAATAACTCGGATGATGTAATCTATTGTTTGAGTTTTTATCTAAAATAGTGTTCTAGTAATTTCTTGAATACAAACGTCGGAGTATATAAGCACTGTTTGCGAAGGCATTGGACAGTCTGATATAAATAAGCATCGCGTATTGAATACCCGATGTTATAAACAGATAGTCGACAAGTGGAGAACATAAATAAAAATAGTTATATAAATAAATGAGATATATTGTTTAAATATCTTAGTGTTTAAGTGTTTTATAATATTCTTAGTCTTAATTAGTGTTTAATATTTGTTTAATTGTAGTGTTATCTAAATTTATTATCTATATATATATATATATATATATATATATATATATATATATATATATATATATATATATACCGTGTGTCTATCTTAAAGGTGTACATAGGAGATTAACATGGGAAATCAGTTTTTTCGAATTCCCTGCTCGCCTAATTATTTTAAGCAAAAACGTGTCAAATAAAAGTTTTAGGGCACAAAATTCTGCATCTGTATCAATAAACAGAATTACCTTTACTTGCTTTGTAACAACAGAAATTAAATATGAAAATGTCGAAAATTACGTTGAAAATATCGACAGCCATGGAATTAAACAAAAAATAAATAAATGCGTGACGTTTTATCAAATTGTCAGAAACATCAAATGAGTTAACTTACGTTGTGACACATAAAATGTCTAGCATTTATTTATTTTTTGTTCAATTCCATGGCTGTCGATATTTTCAACGTAATTTTCTACATTTTCATAATTAATTTCTGTCGTTATAAAGCATGTAAAGGTAATTCTGTTTATTGAATTAGATGCGGAATTTTATGCCCTAAAACTTTTATTTGACGCGTTTTTGCTTAAAATAATTAGACGAGCAGGAAATTGCAAACACCTGATTTCCCATGTTAATCTCCTATGTACACCTTTAAAACAGACACACGGTATATAAATAAATTCATTCTGCACATCGCTATATAAAAAAATGTTATAATTATTACAATTAGACAATTTTCTTTTATTTAATAAAGAGTGAAATATCACTTACCTTTGTAACGGCAGGCTCTCTGGATTCATTATGGCATTTGAAAATTATTAAGCAGTTGTAGTAACCTGTAACAAAAAAATATATTATTATACATTATACGTAAGATATAACCGTGTTATAGTGAATAATAATGAGAAACAGGTAAATAAGTATTTAAAAATAGACCAAATTCGAGTTCATTATATGCAATATTTCAAATATTTTTTTAAGGATACGTTAAGAAGAATTTATTTTTTAGTAGTACTCAAGTTATGATATTGCTTTACAGGCCTTTATATTGCTACAAAAAATACAAAAACTTTCAGCATTTACTTTCGATTCTCTAAAACACTTGTATTTACAATTATTTTCTATTTCATCAAATAACAAAATAGCGACCAATCAAAAATTTCAAAACAAGATATTTTGAAAACCACCCCATCGATTTTCGAAAATAAAACATTTTTAAAATCCATAAACTTTCTTTTACAATATTTGTCTGAAACATTTTTTTCTATCTGTCCAAAAAAAAGTTTTTATTCACTTACTTGGCTTACATAAGTATTAACAAACTTAAAAAAGCATTTAAAACGAAGTAGCTTCTGAAAACAATGAAACAAAAAAGAGATTAGATTTTATTATTGGACCCTACATTCTCCCAAACCGATTGAATGGAAAAAATTAATTTATTTTCTTGGATACTGTGCTGCCGGAACTAATTGAAGACTTGTCACTAAACATAAGACGGAGACTTTGGTTTCAGCATGATGGGGCACCGGCTCACACAACGCGAGAAGTCACCGTATTGTTAAATAGAAAATACCCGAATAAGTGGATTGGGAGGAGAGGTCCAGTTGCGTGGCCAGCCCGGAGCCCCGACCTAACTTTACTAGATTTCTTTTTTGGGGGTCAGATGAAGACCTCTGTTTACGAGACACCAGTGAACACAGAGTTAGAACTAGTGGCTTGACTCATGGCTGCAGTAAAAGATATAAAAGAGAAGCAGGCAGTCCTTGCGAAGGTCTCCACCAACATCAAAGCACGCTGCCGGGCTTGCGTTGCTGCGAATGGTGGCCACTTTGAAAATCATATTTAGTCCCAACCTTGTTGTTTCATTGTTTATTGTTTTATTTTTCTTGTTTGTTTCTTGTTTTTCTTGTTTAATGGCAGCAAGCCTAATTTGTTTTAAATGATTGTTGCAGTTAAAATTTATCTTGCAATTCAATTTGAATAAAAACTTTTTTTGGACAGATAGAAAAAAATGTTTCAGACAAATATTGTAATAGAAAGTTTATGGATTTTAAAAATGTTTTATTTTCGAAAATCGATGGGGTGGTTTTCAAAATATCTTGTTTTGAAATTTTTGATTGGTAAGAAAGAAGAAAAAGGTAAGAATATAAGTTGTTCAAAAATTAAAAAGGCATCTTATAAAGGCAACTCACATATTCATTCATATTTCACGAGATATTAATTAAATAAAATTTAATGTTCTTTTAGAAAAATCGCTAGAGTGCTTTGAAAAATGAAACAAGAAACCTAAATAACATATTCACTTTGATACTTATTGTATAAATTCCGAAAAAATCAATTTATACCTAAAAGAAATTATGCAAATAATAAAAAATGTTAAAGTAAATATTTTATTCCGGTTACTTGTTTCATTTTTCAAGGCACTCTAATAAATTTTCTAAAAAAAAATGAAATTTTATGTAATTAATATCTCGTGAAATATTAATGATTCGAACAACTTATATTCTTACCTTTTTTGCGTTACAATGAATTTCAGTATATATATATATATATATATATATATATATATATATATATATATATATATATATATATATATATATATATATAAAGTCCGTTTCCACGACTTGATTCCCACGTCATCAATAGTAAACATATGGTTCAAATTGTTAAGAGTGGGAGGGAATTGATGACGTCATATTGTTACCATGGTTTTATTATAGGGATTTAATTTTCTAGTTTGATACAAGATAGAGAATGACAGGACTTTGTCATGTTTGACATTTTCAATATTTTATTTGTAATAATTTTTTTGTTCGCTAATATATCTACTGTGAGAATATTATTATTCATCAAAATTCGAAGTGACACATAATTCGCAATTGAATAATTATGATGTCATGTCAAAACTGATAAAAACTGAATGTATGACCTATATTGTCAATTTCGTTATTCATCAAAATTGTAAGTATACATAGTTATTTAGAAATAATAAATCAATTGAATAAATACTATATAAGTATGATGAATAAAATATACCTATTTTTATTGTCTAAAAGCAAATATGTTGCAATAATTGTCGTAAATCTTAGAAACACCGTCTTTGCAATAGCAAAATGCACAATATGTATAATCTCAACAAGAATTAACTAAATAACCAACACACAACGAAGCACAAATTATTATCAACGCCAAAATCACCTTAATCACATGGATGACAGAATGACATGAATATTCAAATAATTCAAATATTGCCATGTAAAATGACACTCGTTACCGCGGTTACAATATAGTTTCTATTTCATTTTTTGCCGTTGGTTAGACAGAGATAGCTTATACCCCTCTGAAAACCCGACAACAACACACGACAACAATGAGATAGTGAATAAAAGTCTCATATATGCCATGTGTGTACGACAAAAGTGCTAGATAAAAGTTTTGTAATTCTCGCATCAGAAATTGATGACGTGGGGATCAACTGGGAGATATAGAGTATATATATATATATATATATATATATATATATATATATATATATATATATATATATATATATATATATATATATTTATATATATATACATATATATATATATATATATATATATATATATATATATATATATATATATATATATATATCTCGGATGTCTACTTTATTTCCCGAACATGGGAAATTCAATGTTAAAATTTAGATCTGGCGATATCATTTACATATTATAGAAAAAAAAGTGTAATGAAGTTTAAATGTTCCGAATGAAAAATTGCATCGATGAGTACCAATTTGTTGTTTAATTGTTATGTTGAGCTAGAAGCAAAAGAAAATACACGAATTAAGGCAATTATCAGGAGTGCCATGAATAATAAATGCTATTTCTGACATATCTGACAGATTTGACATTTATTTTGATTTTATTATTATAAGAATAATAAGAAAAGTAAAAACTTAATCACAAATCTAAATAATAATAATAATAAAATCAAATGAAATGTGAAATCTCTCAGATATGCCAAAAACATCAAACATAAATTGTTTTATTTTCCGTAGCACTCTGATAATTGCCTTAAATCGAATATTTTCTTTTGCTTCTAACTCGTACATAAGAAACAATTGAACAACAAACTTGGTACTTTTCGATGCACGTTTTCATTCCGAAGATTTTTCTTCATTACACTTTTTTTTTCTAAAATTAATAGGTAAAGAGATATCGCCAAATCAAAATTTTAACATTGAATTTCCTATGCTCGGAAAATAAAGTAGACACCCGGCAAATATAAAGTCCGTTTCCCACGTCATCAATAGTACTCATATGGTTCAAATTGATAGGCGCGGGAGGGAATTGATGACGTCATATTGTTACCATGGTATTATTATTATTATAGATATTTAATTTTATAGTTTGATATAAGGTGGCGTATGACAGGACTGTCATGTTTGACATTTTCAATATTTTATTTGCAACCCAATTTGCAATAATTCTGTTGTTTGCAAATATAACATATATGTACTTTGTAAATATTATTCATCAAAATTCGAACATTTTTTTCGCAATATAATAATGTAATGTCAAAACTGGTCAAAATTGACAGTATGGGGTTTTGTGCAAATTTGTCGACCACTTTATTAATAAAATCCTCTAGATTGTCAAAAATAAGTTTTCTGTAAACGCTCATCATTATAGGCCATTGAAATGACTTTCTACCATAGTGCTCCTCAGCCAGATTTTTATTCTTCTTAAGCTACTAAAAGATCGCTCCACAGTACACGTTGTGTACGGTAGAGCAATCAAAATTTTTAAAGCTTTTCTCGTTTCGGGGAAAAAGTTTTGCGTCTCTTTCAGGGCATCGACAACGGTTAGTTCTGTTGGGATGGGTTTATTCTGCCACAATTTTCGCCAAAGTTCGATTTCATTTTTTATGTGCGGTAAATCGTAAAATTGGGTAAAGGTTTTGCAATATTCTGTGAAATTCTCCACTGACATGCCTAGCATTTGCGCCGGGTGTAATTTAGATGCTGGAGTGTTTTCTTCAGCAAAACGCACTTCAAGAGAAGTTAAAATGGAATCCAAATATGGTATTATTAAAGACCTCCCCCAGAATTCTAAAGGGCTCCCTGCTGGGTGGTTGCTTCGATGATTTGTCTCCCAAAAATTCGCGGCACTGATTTCATGTCCTCCCCCATTCCAAGTTTTTCTGCAACGATAGCAGCATCCCTTATAATTTCATCTGTGACTGTTTCGGGATTGTCACGGTGGCTTTTAAGTAGTTGCAGTAGATGCGAGGCCTTGACCGCGTTCAAAGCTATGGACTGGAGATCATTTACAACTAGTTCCATTAAAGCTGAGTATTTGACTATTAAAATAAGGCTAAGAATAAACGAAACTGTAGAAGCAGCCGCATGGAGCTGAAAGGCATTTTTTCTAATCGCACCATTTCCTTCGCGCGATAAGGTTTCTAAGGCCACCATTAATACAGGAAAATTTTCCTTAAAAACTCTGATGTTTTTGTGTTTCTCGCTCCATCTTGTTTCGCAGAGCCTGGAAATATTAGGTATCAACTTCCTTCTCAAAATTGATTCCCGAAAAGATGCAGTGATATCTTTAATGGTTCCCACGGTATTCCGAATTTCAGGCAGAGTATTAAGATCATAGATCACTGGATTCAGTTTGTGCGAAGAACAATGAAAGAACAAAGCTCTGGTGTATTTTTTTACGCAAGATTGCTTGCACACCATTGTCTTTTCCGGACATCGTCGAACAACCGGCAAATCCTAAACCAACACGTTTCTCTGGATTAAGGTCTTCTTTTGTCAAAAACTCATCGATGGTCTGTGCAATGAATTTCGCATTCAGACAAACACTTCCTCGACTTCGTTGATTTCTCATGGAAATATCGCAGCCCAATCGACAATTGTTCAGTTCCAGAAATGTCAGCTGTTTCATCCGCTAATACACTATATGCTTCTGCTTTTTTCACTTTCTTTATAATATCTGCCTTAAACACAGCCCCATAAATGCAGATTATTTCATTTTGGATATTAACTGATCGATAGCTTGCATTCTTTTTCCCATGCTGAATGTGTTTCTTCAAAATCACGTCTCCTGCGTCAATTCGCAGTTTGTACAATCCCTCCAGAATTCCTTCACCATAATGTTTACCTCTCAGAGTTACGAGGAATGAAACCTCTGCGTACTAGATATGAAGCGAAAATTCAAATAAATTGTTCCTGCACTAGAACTATTAACATTTATAAAAATTCAACATTAGACGAACATACTTCTAATATGAACCTACATTTTAAAAAAAGTATTATTGAAATCTATTAGTATTTGACTTTGATTTTGTAGGAAAAACGGGAAATGCCGTTTTGCCCATAAAATCAAAGTCAAATACTAATAGATTTCAACAAAACTTTTTTTAAAATGCAGGTTCATATCAGAAGTATGTTCGTCTAATGTTGAATTTTTTAAAATGTTAATAGTTCTAGTAGGAACAATTTATTTGAATTGTCACTTCATATCTAGTACGTAAGGGTTCCCTTGCTCTTAAATCTTAGAAACACCATTTTTGCAATAGCAAAATGCACAGTACAATACTAAGAATTAGCAAAAATACCAACACATAACGAAATACAAATTATCGACTCAAAAATCACTTTAATCACAAGAATGGCAAAATCAGGCTACAGAAATTTAAATGGTTGACATTTGGACTAGAGTACCTCTATACAAGAGAGTATGGACATGAGTGATTTCCGCTCTATTGTGATATAAGGTCGAAAATCGTTTGTCAGTGGAGGAGGAGGACAGATGACAGACGACTTAAGTGACAGTTGTGTATAATGCGGTAGAGTTGTATATGAGTGTTTTGTTGCGATTTATTGTTTTCTTTCGTGTTATATAATTTTGGACTTTATATTTGTAAAATCTAATCAACTCTTT
Organism: Harpalus rubripes; assembly: GCA_963082715.1. NCBI lineage: Eukaryota > Metazoa > Arthropoda > Insecta > Coleoptera > Carabidae > Harpalus > Harpalus rubripes. Next base: position 38,832,336 of record OY720453.1, read on the forward strand.
ATATGAATGCAGAAAGCTTAAATACGGAAATTAGAAATATTTGGAAGTTTGTTATAAGAGGTATCGTGGACGAAAAAATCGTCACACACACGCACGCGCGCGCGCACACACACACGCACACACACACACGCACGCGCACGCACGCACACGCGCGCGCTCACACACACACACATAACTCTTATAAAAAACTTCCAAATATTTCTGTTTTCTGTATTTAAGATTTCTGCATTCATATAAAGAGTTGATTAGATTTTGGGTAAAATTCGATAACCGGAAGTAACTATTTACTTGAAGCCCATATGGGATTTTAATGAAAAACTGTATTAAAATATAATCCAAAACATTTCAATTTTAGTATTTAAGACGTTTATATCGAGGGGAACAACATATTAGATTTTGGCTAAAATTAATAAACCAGAAGTGATACTTTACTTGTAGGTCTGAACAGATTTTCGTGCAAAATATATTGATATATTCTAAAACTTTTCAAATTTGGTATTCAAGATTTTTATATTAATGAGAACGACACGTTAGATTTTTTCTAAAATTGATAAACCGGAAGTGATACTTTAAGCTCTGAACAGATTTTTGTGAAAAATATAATAGGAGATATTCCAAAACTTGTCAGATTTATTATTTACGACTTTTATTTGAAGGAGAGCAACATATTAGAATTTTGATACAATTGATAAACCGGAAGTGATACTTTATTTGAAGCTCTAAACAGATTTTTGTGAAAAATATATTATATGTTCCAAAACTTGTCAAATTTAGTATTTAAGACTTTTATGTGAAGGGGAGTAACATATTAGATTTTGGATAAAATTGATAAACCGGAAGTGATATTTTATTTAAAGCTCTGAACAGGTTTTCGTGAAAAATCAATTGATACAATCCAAAACTTTTCATATTTAGTATTTAAGACTTTTATATTAATGAGAACGATATGTTTTCTAGAATTGATAAACTGGAAATACTACTTTACAAAAAGCTATAAACAGATTTTCTTGAAAAAATATATTAAAACATGATTCAAAACTTCTCAAATTTGGTATTTAAAACTCGTGTATAATTTGAAACAACATATTTCGACTATACCTATATGATAAACCGGAAGTGGTACTTAATTTGGAGCTTTTAACAGATTTTCGAGGAAAAACATAATAAAATATAATCCAAAATTTGGTATTACAGACTTTTCCATTTATTGGAACAACAAATTAGATTTTGTTTACAAACGATCAATTGGAAGTGATACTTAAAGCTCATTGCTATTTCAAACATAGAATTGACGGGAGGTCATGTGTTGGCCACATCAGATTTTTTTTTATAAGTTGCAAAAATCCTGTCATTATTTTAACCAAATTCTATCAAAATTTTCAAGAATTTTAATTTTCTTTATCTTTCGATTATCTGAATTGTTAAGATATATTACATATACTGTGTAATATTTTCTTTTACGTACTTGTATGTGTAATTTAAGTTTCTACTATTCTATTCGTATTAAGAGTGTTCTTATAGAATGTTTTAAAATACATACGCTTTTTGAGTTCGTTATCGTCATTAATGACATCAATATCCTTCTATACATGTAAAGTATAAAAAATTGTACTATTTATTTATACCGAGACTGATTACTTCTAGTTTAATCAAAGATTCATTCTGTATAAAAGCACTACAAAAGCGTTTATATTTTCTTATAATTGTTTATAAATATTATATAAAATAATTATTTGTATTATTTATAACGTAACCTTAGTGCCACCCTAGTCTTTAGGGTTATAAAAAACCAAACTGTGGCCCAGGGATGAGTTCCCGAGCGAGGTTTTGGCTCCGGCCAGCTAAACAGTGGAGACGGCGTGGTTCAACGTCGCTGAAAATAAGGGTGGAAAGGGCGCCAGTCACTCGACCACAGAGCCTACAAACGGCTGAGCGACAAGCCCTCGGGAAACTTGACTACGGGCGAACGGGAAGGTAACAGCAACCACTAATTTTAAAATAAAGGTGTGTACTATATTACCACAACGATGATACATATAACGTGGTTATAAACGGTGGTGTAATAACGTAGGACGTTGGCAGTCTAGCGCGAGTTTTGGCTGGTCGTCGCAGAAGGGCAAGGTTCGTGGCGGCGGAAAAAGGGTAGATCGTAGTTGATGCATCAAATACGTCGCGGCGCAGAATATGACAGTAAAAACGCTCAAAGTCTCGCAATACGAGCCCTTAATACCTTTCCGTGGACGGGATAACAATACAACAAAATACCTCTCAAAATGGCCTCGCGGAAGCCAGCCTATACCTCTTAAACTATTCAAATATAGTCCACAGTACATGTATAACGAGTCTTGTCCACTGATGGTGAACGCAAAACAACAAAAGGTAAAATACACAATATATAAATATGAATCGCTAAACAATATAAAAAGAATAATGGTTCTGTTGCTTATCTGATACAGTGGTGGGGAGGCGGTGGAGTCCAGACGGCACGGCAAATTGGTGGACGTCTCTTTCTTCGTGGCTTGGTACGCCAATAATGAAACTCCTCTCATACACGTCAACCAGGAAATACAGATACAGATAACACGCAGACGGACGGAAATGCTGATCAGAGGGATGATGATGATGGTGATCCCTCGTAATGGTCGCAACAATGTACGTCATGAACCATACGAGAAACTCCACAAGTTCCGGACAAACCAAAAAGGTTTCAGAAAATTAAACGGGATGAAATCGAAAGACAGAAGAAAAAAACAAACCGGCCTTTAGTTACAGGACGGCCTAAAGTGTTAAAAGTTGTGAAGATTTTAAATCCAGGATTCTTCCTGTGAGAATACCTAATTCCCAAAATTAAATTACTTGTGGGTCAAAACCTCTAAACGAGTGCTTAAAAGCTCAAACACAATTTACTCTGAAATTTGCTTATGAGCAGAACAACCAACACGTCTAAATTCTTCAACGATAACTTTTACAAAGGAAAGCAAATCTTACGATGCTAAACGTACTTGACTTAAGTTATTATTATCATTATCATTATCA